>JAJJMA010264164.1:0-13859 GCA_023529015.1 Papaver nudicaule | reverse complement strand
GGGCCTAATTTGAGGCATGGTACGTGGTTAAAACGAGCTAAGCCTAAATCATGACATTGCGAGGAAAAGCTTTAATGGTCTCGGTCGCGAACTTTTGGTGTCTATAACTTGTGGCAAATACTCACCGGGTCATATACTTTTGCCTTTTTGGCAAGGTGTACATAATCGTCTGTGCTTTTATGGCTGACCAGGAAAGTTCACAGACTTATCATGGCTTCGAACAAAATTTTAACATGTCACATAGTTAAGGTTTTGTTTAAGATCTAATCATTTTTTATCAACCACATGAAGTATTAACGTTCGTTCATTTTGTAGATTCCGAGCAATCACAAGCTCCTACTATAGAGGAGCACTTGGTGCCATGTTAGTCTACGACTTAACACGTAGAGCAACGTTTAATAACCTGCGAAAATGGTTAGATGAGCTACGACGATTTGCTAACACGGATATGGTGATTGTACTTGTGGGTAACAAATCGGATTTGGTTGATAAAAGAGAAGTTGATGAAGAAGAAGGAAGAGATCTTGCAGAAAAGGAAGGACTTTGTTTCATGGAAACTTCTGCTCTGGAGAATGTGAATGTTGAAGAAGCTTACCTTGAAATGGTTACCAAGATCTTTGAAATCACTAGTCATAAAAATGTGCAAGAAAAAATCAATACTGACC
The DNA here is from genome assembly GCA_023529015.1 of Papaver nudicaule. NCBI lineage: Eukaryota > Viridiplantae > Streptophyta > Magnoliopsida > Ranunculales > Papaveraceae > Papaver > Papaver nudicaule. Next base: position 13,194 of record JAJJMA010264164.1, on the reverse strand, counting down.
GTGAATCAACCAAAATAAGTGTTGGAAAGCCCATTGTGAATATAGATGAAGTATCAGCTACCATTAAGCAAAGCAGATGTTGTTAATTTCAAGTTTTGATTGTTGTATAGTATATTTTTTGCCATTGTTTTGCATTCTATTCTATTCTACTAAAGATTTTCTTGCAAGTAAACTAGTACAGGTTTTGATTATCACAGGTGAATTATGAGCGGAAGCTAATATTATTTCGAAGAGTTGAGTTGTAGTTGGCTAATTTTATTTCCGCTTCCTATTAGACCCCTTGGCCCTTGTTAATTGATGTGACTACACTAGAAAACTGAGAGAACCAAGAGTGACTAATGTGTTGGGCCTGGTCACTCCTTACGGGCCTAACAAGAGACGTCCCTTATCCAAATGGAGTTTGTGTTAGTGGCAGGGTTGGTATGTTTTAAGAAACATACAGGAGAAGTTTTCTCACATCCTCCTGTTCGTGAAATAGAAAAGGGGAAGAGTGAGTTAGAGAGAAAAATGAGCAGCCACCATTAGAGGTTCTTTTGGGTGATGATTTTTTGTGGGTTTTGAAGAAGGATAAAAAAGGGTTCTTGTCTAAGGTCCTATTGGTTCAATTGGTGGGTAGTAATTCATCAATTTCTCCATATCTACAAAGGGGGAATTCTAGGGTTTGTTCAAACCCTAGTTGGGCCGACCGGAGCGAAGCGAGGGAGGACCCTATATATGGTGACTTTGTGTAAATTGAATAGTGATTTTTTTTTCAATTTAACATAAAAAGATTGGAACCAATACGAAACCTTAGCCGTCGGATCGTCTCCAATATCGATTGTCAACCGTCCAATTCCGAAAGAATTGTCTGTCCGGTTTTTCACACATTTGCCTTAAACTGACTAAGTTACCCCTCCGCATTTTTCCATTTTTAACTTGGGCCGTTGTAATAATGAAAGGTTAACGAGGACAGTTAAGTAATTGGGCGACGTTGAGGTCGGGTGTTCAAACCCCGCTAATCTATGAGTTTAGGCATTTTTTTTCTTTTTATTTTTCCTGATCCGACAGATCTTTCTTCTCTTCGCATTAAAATCTCAATTATAGTTGACAAAAACCCAATCAATACATCAAAGAATCCCTTTAGATCAAAACCCTTATTCCAGTTTTCAACAAAAACTCAAATTAATCAACATTTCACATGGACACAGACTGCACAGCTGAATATTCTTATAAATTTGTTGATGAAAGAAAAGAAAGAAATCTTTCAAATTTAAAATTGTAACTCAAACTGTCAAACAATTAATACAATCAAAATACTCAAAATCTCATTCCTATACGAATGTGATTTACAGTTCAACCAAAATCCCCAAATTTTAACAAAAAACAGTCCAATAACAGCACAAACCTCATCTGAATGTCGTTTCCCAGCAACCCACACATCCAAAGCCACATCTTTCGAATCACCTCGCAAATTCACACCATCGCTACTAACAATTCCATCTTCGTCTCCTCGTTGTTCTCTAATCTCATCATTTCCAGAATTAGTTCCACTGCTAGTCCCCAATTTTTTTTTTTTTTTTTTTTTTTTTTTTTTTTTTTTTTTTTTTATTTTTTGTAAACTGGAAATTCATTGATTAGGTAGAAGAGGTTACATAGTTTTGTTCCAAGAACAGTTGATTTTGTATTTCAACTGGTAAGGATGAGCTCCACACTCTATCCACTCTCTCAACTCTAGCTAGTTTTGATAGCATATCTGCTATCTTATTTTGTTCTTTTGGTACATAGAAACATTGCCAATATGGAAAAGACTTAAAAATAATCTTAATGTCTTGAACTAAATTGAAAAAACACCATGGGATATTATACGAATCCTTATTAACTGCATCGACCACCAGTTTGGAGTCCAATTCGAAGTATGCCGCCTCTATTCTCCTCTCTTTAGCCCACATTGCTGCCTCACATAAGCCCTTGCACTCCGCCTCTTCTGCGCTTTCTACTTTGGGGAGATAAGTACACCGCGCTCCATGTTGCGATCCTGCAAAATTTCTCACAATTAGTCCTGTGCCACCAGTTTTAGTATCTGACATATAGGAACCATCACAATTAAATTTGAGGATTCCCCTTGGAGGGGGAATCCATCTAAGATTTCTTCGATCTTGTTTGCGTTGTAACGCAAAGTTATCTGTGTTTCTACTAGTTGAAACACATTTCTGTTCCTCCACCGCCTTCCTGCACAAGTAGATTAGATTGTCAGGATTCAGTTTCATATTAGAATGTACTATCTGATATCTATTATTCCATAGGACCCAAGCTGTTAAACACATGTTGATTACGTCCTGTTCTTCCAGTTGTTTTGTGAACCAGTTATCGAACCAGGTGCAGATGGATTCCCTGAGAGTTAGGTTGCTATCCGGTTGCCAACCCCATAATGAAAACCAAGTCATTCTTGAGCTGTGACACTGCAGGAGGACATGACTGTCAGATTCGCCATTTGAGTTGCAGAGAGGATACACATTCTGGATGTGGGTAAGATGTCTTGATAGCCGTTCACGAGTAGCTAAAGAACTAACTAGACATTTCCATATGAACTGTTTCACCCTAGGAAGGGTGTTTAGCTTCCAAAGGACTTTATATATTCTCCTCATTCTAGGCTCAACTGAGTAATTGCCTTGTTGAACTTCATACATCTTTCTATAGGCGGATTTCACAGAAAACTTTCCATTCTTCTCAAGTAGCCACACTAGCCTATCTTCGCACTGCAGGTGTATTGGTATGTCCAGAATCTGCACAACCAATGATTCTTCAAACAATTCCTTTAAGAGTGTCACATTCCATTGATTGGTACCTTGTATAAAGAGCTCATTGACGAGAGTGTACTGTAGAGGATTGATAGCATTTTGCTTAAGCTTAGGAGGAGACTGTAATTCTTTTAGCCACCTATGCTTCCAAATCTGCACCTTTGCACCATCTCCAACACACCACAAGCTGTGTTGTTGAATGAATGTTACCTCTGAGCTGATGCTGCGCCAAGACCAGGTTGAATTTCGATTGTCTTGTAGATTACTCAAGTTACCATCCGGGAAATATTTAGCAGAAAGAGATTTTGCCCATATTGAGTTGTCGTCTGTATACAGTTTCCACGCTGATTTAGCAAGCAATGCTCTGTTGAAGAGGTGTAAGTCACAAAAACCTAAACCTCCGTGCTCCTTGGGTCTACACAGTTTATACCAGGGAATGAGATGGTGTACTCTGTTCGTCTTCTTGTTCCGCCAGAATGCTTGTTGCTTTGAGTTGATACTTCGTATTGTAGAATCCGGGAGTTTAAAAGATGTCATGTGATGAACTGGAACTTCATTCAATACGTGCTTAACCATCACTGACCTACCTGCCTCACTCATGTTGATGCTTCTCCATCTATCAAGTTTCGAGTCCATTTTATCAGCTAGAATTGAAAATGGTATTTTCTTCTTCCTTCCAATGAAAAAGGAAGCCCCAGGTATTTCTCTTCATTTAAGTTCATCTGGCGTACCTGCAATAAGCCACTTAGATCTTGACAGTGAGAGCTTTCTAAATTACCACTGAAATAGACTGAAGATTTGCTAAAGTGTATCAACTGGCCACTGCAAGAACTGAAGTCCTCAATAACATCAGAAGCGTTTGAGTTTGATCTAAATTTGCTTTGCAAAACAAGATGCAATCATCTGAAAAGAGCAGATGATTAATCTTGGGGGCTGACCGAGAAATATTCACACCTGTAATCTTTTTAGTGTCCTGCAGGTGAACCAAAACTCTAGTGAATGCCTCCATGGCTAATATGAAGAGATAAGGGGATAACATATCCCCTTGTCTAATGCCTCGAGAAGGAGTGAATGAAGCAGTTGGAGAACCATTGACCATGACTTGTATTTGCGTAGTACTGATACACTGCTTGATTAGCTGACAGAACTTGTCAAAGAAACCAAATTGTTTCAGCACCTCAATCAAAAAGACCCATTCTAGGCGATCGAACGCCTTAGACATATCCATCTTCAGAGCTAGAATGCCTCCTTTTCCTTCTTTTCTCTTCATCGCATGGACAATCTCTTGAACAAGAGATACATTCTCCGAGATTAACCTGTCAGGCACATATGCTGTTTGCATTGGAGAGATTAGCCTTTTTATATGCTTCTTCATACGCAGCGATATGATCTTAGATATCAGCTTGTATGCTGTATTACAAAGGGCAATTGGACGGTAATCTTCCGGTCTGTGAGGGGTTTGTGACTTAGGAATGAGTGTTATCCTTGTTTGATTGAGTTGCTTCAATAGATACCCTGAGTGAAAAAAGGATTGAATCATTCTACACATATCTCCTTTAGCAACTTCCCATTGTGACTGAAAAAAGCCGGGAGGAAAGCCATCCGGGCCTGGTGACGTCCATGGCTCCATAAAAAATAATGCATTCTTGACTTCAGCTTCAATAGGTATATGGCAGACTGAGGGGCATTCAGAGGTAGAAGTCTTCTTGTCAACATCCCTTAGAAATTTCTTGTTGCTTTTAAGACCTCTCCTCGATTCGATGCGATATAACCATGGCTCGCCGGCCCTGAGGCTAGGTTTCACTTGATACTGATCTTTGAAGTTCTCAACGGTATATAACTCCTTGTCAGTGAAAGCAGAATTTCTGGGGATGTTTGGGTAGAGGTAATAGCCCTTTCGGCGGGTAACCCATTCATATAGTATACGAATGGAATTGCTAGAGAGTTGGGCAGTACTTTTATTCACATGCATCAGCAGTTGAAGGAGAATGGGATCAGTAGGATCATAAAGGGGAAACTGATACCCAGCTTTGATTTGACCCATAACTATAACCAGACGATTTTCACCTTGACCTTCTTGGCGGATATGCTCCAAGAGAAGCCTTTCAGAGCAGGTAGTGGCGCCGTCCAATGGTGAAATCTTAAGCGCCGGGGTAGTTGCATGATGTTTATTGCAGTACCCATCCCAGTCGTCATCCCAGGAGGGTCTAGCGCCGGACTCTGAAGTTTCTTCGTCACCGGATTCATGGTTCTGAGACGCTGATGAGGACTCAGCGCCCTCATTGTCAGAGCCCTGATGTTGTGAAGTTGAATTAGGGTCATAAGAAGAATCAGTAGAAGCCATGAAAGACCGCAAAATATGAAGATAAGTCGGAGAACGGGAAGTGCAGAGGTGAAAATCACCGGAGCAAGGGAAAAAGGGGTAAAAGGCGATTCTTGGTGGTGGAAACAATGAAGCAGTAGCTATGAGGGGTTTTGCACTAAAAGAAATGAAAAAGAGGCGGAAAATGGTGGTTATGGTGATGCAGCGACGGTTTGCGGCGGTTAGGGTTTTAGTTTCAGAGCTCTGAAGGAAAAAGAAGGGAGAAAAATTTTAAGAAGAAGAAATAGGGTTTAAGGGGAGAAGACGAAGTATTTATAGGAGAAAGGCGTCAACCGGTTAAGCAGGTATCAGGTCAAAAGAGAAGCCCTAGATTCACGGCATGTCTTCGTACGTGGAGAAAATCTAGCTAATATAAGGTGTGCTGGCATTTTCGGCGGGAAAAGGAGTTTCATCTTCAGCGACTAAAGTCCCTGAAGATGAAAGAGGCAAATGTGAGTGTAGAAAATGCCTTAAACCTATTTAGGGCACTCAAGAGGAGATTTTGTATAGGAGGGCACCCATAGAAGTAAAGAATGGTGATAGCGGCATCCTTCAGCGGTTACCGCCCACATGAAGAAGGAGCTGGGTAGAGCTAGAGCAGAGCGGCATACCTCAAGACAGCGACAATGGCACGTCATCGACAAAAGCTGCTAAGATTGGTTGAGCATTTAATGTTGGGCAGAACGGTCGGATTGTCAGAGATGACTTGTTGACTCAGTGGGGGTTCGAGTCATCGATCTTATCCAGTCGAGGGTGAATGGCGCTGAAGATGAAGAGGGTGGACGCTGAAGTATTAAAGAAGGACGGCGGTATCGAAGGTATTAGGAAATGGACAAATAGTGTCAGAAATGTATTGTATGTATTAGCTGTATCCCACTATGTAATTAGCGCCTATAAAAGGCCATGTACTCTCACTGAGAAAGGGGTTGGACAAGTGAATTCTAGGGTTGATCTATAGAGAGACAAAGAACTCTACTTACTCTCCTTAGCTCAATTTCTAGGAAGGATCTTGAGATATTTTGTAGAGTGTTCATCCTTAGCAAGGTGAGATGCAAGGATTCCATTAATAATAATCTATGCTTGAAGTTTTATCTATCTTTGGTGTTATACTTATGTTTTCAACTCATGATTCTATTTGATCTTAATGCTTAAGATCTATTATGTATGTTCATAGCGATTTACTTTAAGTATGTTTATTATAACATGTTTATGGTCTTTAAGTATGGGTGTATTGGTAAAATCTCACCTATGGGGATTTTACCAACTACAATGACCATATAGCCATCTATGAACCAGGGTCGTTCTTGAAAGATTTTCTTCACCACGCTTAGCTTTTTGAATGTGAAAACCATAACGTTTCGCTCAATCTCAATGACAGTAACTTCATTTGCGGGGATGAAAGGCCATGTTGTTCTTAGATGTTTTTTCACCATCTTCTCAGTTAGTCTGGATTGTGAAATCAAAGTACCAATCAGCTGAACCTCCACTTCTTCTTCCTCTTCTTCGGTAGTTTCCTCCATACCAATCAATCTTGTTTCTTCATCTTCATGCTCTAGCATTGTTCTTGTAGCTTGTGGGTAATCTGAGATACCGCTTTTGTGTTTGTAGCTGAAGTTGAACTAGTCGCTTCCATAGTTGTGCTAGGGTTTTCTGGGTGAGAACAATGGGAATAATTTTTACATAAAGGGTTATTTGAAGGAATATATAGTATGCTCGACCGCCTAACAGGGTATTGAATAATCCCGGATTATTCTAGGGCAAAGATCTTGGGAGATATGGTAATATAGCCGAGAATGTATGCTGAAATAATGTAGAATTTATGACGTTTCCTTTTTCGGTTTTGAAAATTTGAAATTTGAAAATTTCGTAAAGAGGGGGAATTGGTTTGACTGGATCGTGGACTAAACTCAGTTATGAACTTCACCATGGATCGCACAACTCTGAAATACCAATGGAGTAAACACTCGAACCTCAAGACTGAAACCAGTCGAGCACCAATGACTGCAAACGCATATACTACTATAAGATGGAAGGCAAACGCCATTTGAGAGGGTTGGAACAACCTGCAAACGCAAGGAGAGACAATGAGATTTTAGACATGAAAAACATAAATAGGTTATTAGTCCTTTTAAAAACAGAGATTGAAGAAATAAGCTTTAGTTAATAGGTAAGACTAAAAGGGAATGATAAAATCAGTGAAGGAAATCAAAGTATTCCATGATCTTAATGCTGGTTTGAATGGATTTCTGGCATAGAATTAGAAAAAAATACTGAGTTGATAGAACTAGAATCTCCGATTCACAGAGAAGAGAGAGAAAGCCCCCGTGGGAGGAGTTATAGTAGTGCTAGTCCCCAATTCACCAGTAGTTGGAATCATAGAAATTAGATGAAGGAAAACTCGTTCTTTAAGGGAAGATATTAAGAAGGTAACACGTGTGTACCATACACGGGATTGGAACATCTGTCCTTGCGTTTTTTTTTTTTGAAGGTTCTGTCCTTGCGTTTAACAAAGGCTGGGTTTAAAATGTGAACGGTTTAAAAGTGGGGGTGTAATTTAATTATTTAAACGAGGTCAGAGTCGTCAGACCAAATACCCCAATTAATTTCTATTGAGTTAAATTCTTAATCATCTTCACTTGTTTGGATTATTGGGCACATGCACATGCTTATATCTGTGTGAAAAATAATTAGTGAGAGCACATAATTATTATTTTAATATTTCCTCAATAAATCTTCACCTCTATTAATCAATTTTTATTTTTGTTAAGAATTGCAAAAAAAATTATGAGTTTTGAGTCGCGTTTTCGATTAAGTCACGTTAGAAATTGTATTATACATAAAATTATCAGAAAAAATCTAAACATTTTCCACTTAAGACGAATTTTGTTTTACAAATTTGTCTGAACAACTTTTTGCTAACATTTTTTTTTTTTTTTGATTTACAAATTCTTTGTTCTTTCGTCTTCGGACGGGCGGCCCATCCACCGTGGCAGCGGTCATCTAGTAGTAAGTATCTCTACACTTGCTAGTTGTTGATTCTTGTTGAAACTTACCTATTGGGTAAAGGAATTAGTGTATCCACCATTGTATTGATGAGTATTGTGAATCCACCATTGTTGGTGAGTTTTAGGGTAAAGTTATCAAGGTGCTCATTCTCATTTGCACCTTGAAGTAGTGTTATCTCCAATTGGGGAGATATTGTTGTAACCTATTGATTCATAGTGAAAGTTTGCCCCGTGATTTTTTACTCCTCTCATTAAGGTGGTTTTTCCACGTTAAATCCGGTATCGCATATTTGTCTTTGATTCGTCGTTCCATTGATTATTTCCGTATTTGTGTTGCATCCATATTGTGCGCAGAATCTCTGATTTTGCAGGTCTCCCCCAACAAGTGTAATGAAATTGTAAGTTGTACCCAATGGCTACAGAAGTGCTGATAATTCTTGAACACGTGAGCAACTTTAAGTCATTGTGTGTGTCCCATCCCATGGGAACAAATGTAGAGACTCCTCGGAGCACCTTTGGCTAGTCAGGTTCAATATGGCGTACTGGAAACAAGTCAACAACCATGTTTGGTACTATGTGCAGGGACAAGGATAGTATGAGACCTGGAAGTTCAAAAGGAGGGAGGGGGTTTGAGAGTGCTATCATTGTTGCCAAGGATAGTATGACTGAGACATCACAATGACTGCTTTGCTCAAAGCTGCATTTCTTATGTGATAATGTACAAGGACAACTCCTTTTATTATAGATAAAAGTATAAGAATTACAAAGGACTGCCAGTCCCAAAACAGAACGTGACATAACTACAAGCCCTATACAAAGTACAAACAAAGCACACAAACAAAAGAATCCCTTGAAACAACATTTGATCCCCATGAGCATATGGTCTTACACAAAATTAAGGAGGGAAGAGAACAACCGTGTTCTTGATGCCTTGTTGGAAATTTGGTATCACTAGTCATCTATCTCTCTGATTAAAAGAAACGTAGTTGAGGCCAAGGGCTATAATTAAAGAAGTCAACATCCATTTTCTGAAGATGCGTGAGGGATTTCAGATCATAGTCGATATACCTCTTCCAATTTCCGCAGCGTTTGAAGGTTAACTCCTGCAGAGAAGTCCATGCTTGTAAATCTGGTAGAAGCATTACTCTTGGGCATTCTGTTATATCCAATGAACGGAGAGAGCTGCTGTTGTAGTTGAATTCAGGTCCAGGTGGCAGAAACCCTTGAAATCTGGGGCAGTTCAAGAACTGTAGAGACTGAAGACGATTATGGATGGGAAGTATGTCCAGCAGTGAGAAAAATATAAGCTCGGGAGACTTATATATATATTTTTTTGTGAGAGAGGACAGACCTGATCCTCCTTCGCTGTTTACCAACATCGAATGTACCATCTTTGAGCTTGTGCCAGATAAACCCAATACCGTAAGAGAAGAAAATGAATTTACTGGTGTTGTTATCAGTCTACTGCAGTTAGAGATAATCAACACCACAAATGAAGGGAAGGAAGTATAAGCCAGATTAGAAGGAACAACCCATTCTTCTAAGTTTCCCATATCTAGGATTCTCATCGAAACTAACGAAGGGAACAATGACACTTTCGTAGTAATTTCTGTACTTTCTTGGCTGCTACAACTGCTTTCTTCTTCTCTTTCCTTGCCTTTTTGCTGGTAATAAAACTCTTCACCCAAACGCTTCACAGACTTCATTCCGCTTATATGAAGAACTCTAAGACATGGGAGCAGACCCAATGATGGAAGCTGCTCACAACTTCCGCAATCATATAAAAATATAGCCGTCAAATTCGGAAGGCAATCAGACAAACCCATCCACCTTGGAAACTTTAAGCCCCCAAATGCATCTATTGTCAATAGCTTCAAATTAGAGTGTGGTCTGAGACCTTCTAACACCATTTCATCATTGCCTCCCTTATTATCTACAGATCCATGCCTGGAAACACGCCACCACAGATAAACTTTCTCAATGCATTCCTTCTCATCTAGCTTTGCTCTCTTCGCGTCAGTTCGACCTTGCACATTCTCCAGATTTGTTATACTTAATACCCGAAGAGATTTTAGGCCACTTAATTCTTCAATTCCACTACCATTATTAATGCATTGATCGTTGGTTCTTCCTGAGAGCTCTTCTGCCCGCACCATGTACTTGGATAATATTTCAAGACAAGTTAAGTCTTCAACACCTCTGGGCATTTCATCTCTTATTCTGGCGTGTCTTAAGTGTTTCAATCGCGGCCATTTTCTAATTTCCCTGGGAAGCTCACATTCTTTTCCAAAATCAACCATCTCCAAATTACATAGGTATATGCAAGATTCAGGTAATGCTGCGACTTGCGTACCTTTTAGATCAAGGCACCTTAACCTTGTTAATGCTCCCAAGCCTCCAGGTAATGCTTCTAGCATCGTGCAATTGTTGAATTCCAAGATACTTAAATTTTCTATGCAAGTGATTGAATCAGGCAACCCTGAAATTCTTGTAGATGAAATATTAAGGAACTTCAAATGTTGTAGAGACCCGATACTTACATGTAAGGCTTCAAATTGAGTGCAGCCATTGAGATCGAGTGTTTGCAAATTAGTGAGCCCAATAATAGAGTCAGGTAGCAATTTTATATCCGAAGACGAGAGATCCAAGTGCCTTAGATTTTTTAAAGACCCAATGCTTTCAAGAATTTTGCTGACGCCAATGCATTGATGAAGCACCAGTGTTTGCAGATTGTATAGTATGTGGATGGACACACGGTGTACTTCTTCAATTTCAGAATATGAGAAGTCCAGATACCTCAAATGTTTAAACTTGAAAGTCAAAGATGGGATTTTGAAACTATGTGCTCCAAGCAAACATAGTACCCGCAGATACTTATTACTTAGTAGATTCTCAACTCTCAGGTAATTGTTCTCTATGGAAAAAATTGTTCGCAACTTGGTCGCCTTACTCAAGACTTTTGAAAATGGATCTGATGCTTCTTTGTCAGTTACAACTAACTGTAAACGCCGAACTTCAGAAACATCTTCCATGTTACTTGCCAGGACCATAATTTCATGATTTCCAGAAACACGCTTTGCAAGATCATATACAAAATCATGCATCTTGCATGTTTGGACGTCACCTAATTTATTTGTTTTTACATCCCGAAAGAAGCACCAAGACAACAAACTCTGGAAATAAATATTTCCGGTATTTTCAAGAGACATTTGATATCCTCCTTCAGAATGAGAAAGCAATCCTTCAGCCATCCATAGCCTAATCAATGTTTCTCTACTAATCTCCCAATCTCTAGGAAATAAAGAGCAATAGGAGAAACATTGCTTCAAGCACGAGGATAAGTTATCATAACTGAGTTTCAGTATTGATACGATTCTGTTTTCAATTTCAGTTGCCTTCAAACTAGTATGGTCTCGGATGTCCAACCAACTGCTCTCATCCCCTTTCGAGTGCATCAGACTTCCGAGAAAATTTGCTGCCAGTGGTAAACCACCACATCTTGCGGCAATCACCTCTCCTCTCCTATTTCAGTCATTTTTGAAGTGTTTAATGGGCCGCCAGGAGAAAATGCTTTGTTCTTGATAATTGACCAACACTCTTCTTTTGACAAAGTTTTTAAAATGTGAGGAGGAATTTCACCCCTAACAAGGGATGCAACTTCCTCTTTACGAGTAGTGATTAAGATTCTACTCCCGCGACTAGCACAATCGGAAAAAACATCCCTAAGGTTGTCCCAGACCAGGGAATTCTCATTCCACAAGTCGTCCAGTACCAGTAAGCATTTTTTCCCACTCAAACACTTTTTAAATTCTCGTACAATGACTTCAAAATTTGACACATCATACTTTTTATCTGTAATGGACTCGATTACATTTACGAAGATTTTGCTGACTTCAAACTCCTTTGAAACATAAACCCACATTGTTGCATCAAAGTATTGTGTTATCCGGTCATCCTTGCAGACCATTTGAGCCAGGGTAGTTTTGCCAAGCCCTCCCATACCCACTATGGATATGACAGAAATTTTTTCAGATGATGAAGTCAACAGTTTCTTTACTACATGTGACTTATCATTTTCTCTTCCTACAATTTTTAGATCACCTGCAAAGGATGAGGTGACTTGGTGTTGGTGGTCATGAAAATTGCTAGGGATAATGGTATCTACCAACATATACCTATCCTTATCACTAGAAATAGTATCTAACCTTTTATTGATATCGTTGATTCTCTTAGCCAGCGATTTAGATGAGAAGAAGTTTATTACCTTATCTATCTTGCACCGCTTCTTTTCACATCGACTCATGGCTTCATAAGAGAGTTCATCCAAAAGGTCATCAAAATCATAAGTGACCCCCCTGAGCCTTTTCAACCAAACTTTCACAGTAGCATCTTCCAGTTGTTTTTTCTCTGCATCATAAGCTGCAGCCGTAATCATCTCCATTGTGTGATTAAGGTTTCTCAGCTTGTCTTTGATACCCTGGGATACACCAATCTGCGCAACAGCAAGAGATCCCAATTGTTTCAATATTTTTATCGAGCTGCTCACAAGCACCTCTTGATCAAGCGCCATATGTTTCAGTGATAAATTAAGATGCTGATATTAGTGATAAAGAAGAAGATGGATTAATGAAATTTCAAATGGCTAAGAAAAGAGAAAGTGGATTAAGCTCAGATTTAATTGTAAGAGGTTGAGGTGTTGTTGTGGTTAGAGTTGTGGGAAGTAGGGGTATTTATATAGCAAAATTAGAGTTTTAGGTAAGGAACGAGTCACTAGATTTTACTTTTAAATATCCAAAAATATTTGGAAATGGGCTCCAAGCCTCCAACCAATAGGAATACATCCGAATTTCATAGTGGTGCATGTTTTAGTATACAGTAGTCTGTATAGTGCTGTAAATGGAACGAGGAGTATGACGTGATGCATAAAGACCGAACATTTTACTGTTATTTACGGAGTACTTGATAACTATCACAAACCTGAAAATGGTAGGAAAGAGTTAAGGTTGTGTATGACACCGTTATCTTACGATGTTGAAGTTGTTTTTTTTTT
>JAJJMA010264153.1:0-10451 GCA_023529015.1 Papaver nudicaule | reverse complement strand
TTATGGGCCTTAGCCCACCCTTGACTGCAGAAGCGTGGCTAAAGGCCTAGACGAGTTTTCTTGGTTGTTAATCAACCTTAAGTCGCTTTTCTTTGCTTCTACTCCAAGTTTTGAGTTTCCTAGATCTAAGGGAAACCCTAAAACGTGACTCCTATATAAGGATGTGTATAGGGGGTTGGGAAAGATGTGTGAGAATTAAAGAAGCCTTGTTTGATAGTCTTTGAGAGAAAAATCTAGGGTTAGGGTTTTGGTGGTTTGAGTGCAAAAGAGGTGAGAAGCAAGAGATAACGTTCGTCTCACGAATTGCTACGGTGTAACCTAGGTTTTGCTGGAACTCCCACAAAGGTGTTCTTTGATTGTACTTGATTCGTTGATAGTGAATTTGAGTTGGTGCGGCCCAAAGTGGAGATCCAATATTCCGCGGTTGTCAGCATCTCTTGAATAACTGTACCGCGGCAGTTTCTCTGTTAAAGAGAGTCGAAAGCACATGGCCATTTTGAGAATAAGACCGTTCTCAGAAGTCCCATGAATCCAATATTCCGCGGGGGTCTTATGAGAATAAGACCGTTCTCAGAAGAAGACCCATGAATCCAGGTGAAAGCACAGGGCCATTTTGAAATTAGGTTTCTGGATGACAGTTAAAAACCTTTCGAGAATCTTCGGTTTCCAACATACACCATTAACGGTTGTTGATGAAAGGACGCCTCCATTCGTGAAGAGAAACCTGTTGATGAAAAGGTACCTATTCATCAACAGACGTGAATACCTCTATAAATAGTCTCCCATGATTTCACTTCAAACACATTAAAACTTTCTTTCTTCTATAAGCATCATCAGAATTTCTTATCTTCACCCTTGTGTGTTCCTGGTTGAATCAAGGTAGTACAAACTTTGAATTCAACAAGTTGTGAGGCTTCAAGTATCCTGAAGGCAATATTCGCTAGACCTGTTGTACTTGCCAATTATTGGAAGGGTTGAATAGTCTAAAAGAATCTGAATAAGAGCCTTGAAGTTTTCGGTAACAACGATTCCTTTTTTTTCACCCTAGTTTGCTCAAATTTTCCACCAGTTTTAGACAATTACTTTCGAGATGGAGGGTGAATCTTCAATTGCTGCTGCACAATCTCTGCAAGTCATGAATCCGACTTTTAATAGGCTAGAACGTTTTGAAGGAGAGGGTTTCACTCGCTGGCAGGAAACTCTCAAATTGAACTTGATGTTTCTGAAGTTATGGTACATTCTGGATGATGGGTTGGAGGAAATTCCTGATCCTACTGACGAGGACGATGAGCCTTTGAAGACCAAGCGAAAGAAGCGTGGAGAAGATGATTTCATGTGTCGTGGTCATATTCTGAATGCTTTGGGGACTAACGTTTATAATGCTCATCGTACGTATGCAACTGCGAAGGAACTATGGACTGCACTGGAGAACAAATACAAGATCTTTGAAGCCAGTAACAAGAAGTTACTGATTTGCAACTTTATGGAATGGAAAATGGTGGACAGTAAGTCTATCATTGCCCAGGTCAGTGATATTTTGCTTATTGTTAATAGTTTGAAAGATGCTGGTATTGACCTTGTAAGTTCATTCGTGGTTGGGGTTATTATTTCTCGTCTCCCCCCTTCCTGGAATAGTTACAAGAAGAAACTTAAGCATGCTGAAACTGACTATGACTTAGAAGGTTTACAACGTCATCTTCGTATTGAAGAGGATGCTCGTAAGCGAAAGATTAAGGATAGTCAGCAAACTGAGAATCATTCCAAGGTTAATAATGTGGAAGAATCAAAACACTCTGATTCTTTGAAGGTTCGGAATGATGCTCAGTTTAAGAAGAAATCCAACAAGAAAGGAAATAAGCAAGGAGATTTCTACTACTGTAAGAAACCCGGCAATTTTGCTCGTGATTGTCGTAAGCAAAAGAGAGACAAGAAGAATCAGGCAAACATGGTCGAAGAAAAAGAAAACTTGTCATAGTAGTGCAAGAGGCCAATACTGTTGCAGATTATAGTAGTGGATGGTGGTACGACACTGGTGCAACCATTCACATCTGTAAGGATAGAAATCTTTACAAGACATATGTTCCAGTTAGCGGGGAAGGAAGTCAAGTGATTTCAGAAAATAATCTGAGCAGCACGGTGATTGGCAAAGGCACTGTTGAACTCTCGTTTACTTCGGGAAAGACTGTTACTCTTACTAATGTTTATCATGTCCCTGACATTTGTAAAAACATTGTTTCTGGAACCCTTGTTAGCAAGGCTGGTTTCAAGGTAGAGTTTGAGTTTGATAAGTTGGTGTTGTCCAAGAACGGAATGTTTATTGGACAAGGATACTCTTGTAATGGATTGATTAAGCTTAATTTAATAAATAATGGTTCTGCTTATATTGTTGTCTCTTTTGATTTATGGCATGCTAGGTTTGGTCATGTGAATTATGGTTCTCTTATAAACATGAAACGTTTAGGATTGATTTCTGATTGCAATTTTGATCATGCTTCTAAATGTGAAATCTGTGTGCAAGCAAAGATAACTAGAATACACCATAAGCGTCTGTAGTACAAAATTCTTCCTTACTTGAATTAGTATATAATGATGTAGGTGATTTGCATGTTTCTGCCACTCGTGGTGGAAATAAGTATTATGTCACATTTATAGAGGATAGTACTAGATTTGCTTACACTTACTCGATGAAAACTAAGGATGAAGTCTTTGATAAATTTAAAATTTATAAAGCAGAAGTAGAGACACAATTAGAACACAAAATTAAAATATTATGTTCTGATCGTGGTGGTGAATATTTTCCTACTGAATTTGATTCCTTTTGTCAAGAGCATGGTTTAGTTCATCAATGTACTGCACCCTATACGCCTCAACAAAATGGTGTCGCTGAAAGGAAAAATAGAACCTTGAGTGATATGGTTAATTGCATGCTTATAAGTTCTGGTTTGCCTAATTCTTTGTGGGGTGAAGCTATGTTGTCTGCATGTTATATTTTGAATAGAGTTCCTTTGAAAAAGAAGAATGTTTCACCTTATGAATTGAGGTTTAAGAGAAAACCCAACTTGAAGCGACTCAAGGCATGGGGTTGCTTAGCATATGTTCGAAAGCCTGATCCTAAAAGACCAAAGTTGGGAAACAGGGCTTATAAATGTGCTTTTGTGGGTTATTCTCTTAATAGTATTACTTATAGATGTTTGATCCTAGATACATTTCAGATTATTGAGTCTGTAGATGTAGAGTTCTTTGAGAACATGACAAGGTCTAATTCTCAAACACAGCCCACATGATTGTTATCTGGTTTAGAACCTATGGATCAGACTGATAACAATGATGAAAGTCCATTGTTACCTGGTCTAGAACAAATGGAGACTGATAACAATGATGAAGATCCTTCTCCTACTCATAACAATGATATTTCAGTGCCTATTGAAGATATCGAACCTAGAAGGAGTAAGAGAAGAAGAATTGAGAAAAAGAAGGACCCAGATTTTGTTTATTACCTTGTGGAGGTTAATAAGAACAAAGTTCTTAAAGTTACCGAGTATGTTATGCATACCGATGATGACCCTAAAACTTATGCGGAAGCTATGAGTTCTAGAGATGCTAATTTCTGGAAAGAAGCCATCAATGATGAAAAGCATTCGCTTTTATCTAACGGAACTTGGGTATTAGTCGATTTACCTCCTGGTGCTAAGGCAATAGGAAGTAAATGGATATTCAAGAGAAAGTTGAGAACTGATGGTGAAGTTGAGAAGTTTAAGGCAAGACTAGTTGCCAAGGGTTATAAACAAAGACAAGGTATTGACTACTTTGATACATATGCTCCTGTTGCACGTATCTCATCAATTCGTTGCTTGATTGCACTTTCTTCTATTCACAAGTTAGTTGTGCATCAAATGGATGTCAAAACTTCTTTTCTAAATGGTGATTTAGAAGAAGAGATATATATGGAACAACCTGAAGGTTTTATATTGCCAGGCCAAGAGATGAAAGTGTGCAAGTTAGTGAAATCTCTCTATGGTCTGAAGCAAGCTCCTATGCAATGGCATGAGAAGTTTGATAAAGTAGTTTTGTCATATGGCTTCGTGGTGAATGATGCAGATAAATGTATCTATAGTAAACAAGATGAATCTGGATGTGTAATTCTAAGTTTATATGTGGATGACATGCTTATCTTTGGATCGAACTTATTAGTTGTGGAGGAAACTTAGAAATTCCCCAATTCTAACTTTGACATGAAGGATTTAGGGGAGGCTGATGTGATATTAGGAATTAAGATCCTAAGAAAGGGAGATGAGTTGGTTTTATCCCAATCTCATTATATTGAGAAATTTCTCAAGAAATATGATCACTTTGATGTCAAGCCAGCCCCATCCCCTTTAGATCCTAGTGTAAAGTTAATGAAAAGCGCTGGAAGGGCTCATAAGCAACTTGAGTATTCCAGTGTTATTGGTAGTCTTATGTATGCTATGCATTGCACAAGACCGGATATAGCCCAAGCAATTGGAGTGCTATGTCGTTTCTCAAGTAATCCAGGAGTAGAAGATTGGAAAGCAATTTCTATAGTAATGGCTTACTTGAAGGGAACCATAGATTATGGGATCCTATGAGAATAAGACCGTTCTCAGAAGAAGACCCATGAATCCAGGTGAAAGCACAGGGCCATTTTGAAATTAGGTTTCTGGATGACAGTACTTAAAAACCTTTCGAGAATCTTCGGTTTCCAACATACACCATTAACGGTTGTTGATGAAAGGACGCCTCCATTCGTGAAGAGAAACCTGTTGATGAAAAGGTACCTATTCATCAACAGACGTGAATACCTCTGTAAATAGTCTCCCATGATTTCACTTCAAACACATCAAAACTTTCTTTCTTCTATAAGCATCATCATAATTTCTTATCTTCTCCCCTGTGTGTTCCTGGTTGAATCAAGGTAGTACAAACTTTGAATTCAACAAGTTGTGAGGCTTCAAGTATCCTGAAGGCAATATTCGCTAGACCTGTTGTACTTGCCAATTATTGGAAGTGTCGAATAATTGTCTAAAAGAATCTGCATAAGAGCCTTGAAATTTTCGGTAACAACGATTCCTTTTTTTTCACCCTAGTTTGCTCCAATTTTTCAACATATTTCAAGTACAAGTCCTCATATAAAAAACTCGCGCCATGACTCTGCATAACAGCTGACACTAGTGGAAATAGCCTGTTTTAACACGGCTGGGGTGTGTAGTTAAACACCCTTTTGCTACACACGCCATCCGTGTTAAAAAGGGTGGCAGTTTAGGCGTGTTAGTTGGTAAAACACGTATAGGTGGGGGTAGCAGTTCTGCTACGCACATGGGTGTGTAGTTATACTACTACGGTCAGCGTCCGTAGTAGCATCCGTAGTAGTCCAAGTTTCTGAATTAAAAAAAATGATTCAGTTTCAGCTGCAGTCAGAAAAGCCTGAGCTGATTCCTGACTGACTGGAACATATCTGAATCCAGATTGATTCAGATATGGCTGAATCCCTGCAGTCAGATAAGTTAACTGACTGAAATACATCTGAAATGAACCTTTCATTCAACCAAAATATAAGTGTGCATTACAAATCTGTCAACTGAAACTGAAACTGAACTGAAACTGAAACTGAAACTGAACTGAAACTGAACTGAACTCATAACAAATCACACATCACTGAGACTAAGAAAGTAACTAACTGGAATCAGCATCATCACAAGCTTTGAAATGAACCTTTAACAGTGCTGTCATCATGCACAAGCCAGTACCTAAACCATAAAAAATAGTCTGTTAGAATGACAAGCTAGTGATAATAAATGACAAGATAGACAACAATAACAATAGAAGTTCCAGGAATTCAAAGGGATTGATGCACTATGTTTGATAACCCAAATATACAAACAACTCATAAAAACATTGCGACTAAACCATATATTAAACATCCCACAGATCACACCATATTCAATTTACAGAAAAAACAAATAAAATGTCAACATTCAACAGAAACCATTCAACAGATGCCAAATGACACATACCTTGAGAAAATATCATGATTTATTTCACTGGTTTATTATATATCTGATGTAATCTTACATCCACATCAAGATTCAACTCTTCAAGCAAGTATTTACAAACACCAAGGAGTGAAAGATTTCAGTTGTTAAAGAAAGCAACAATGTATCAGTATATGCAGCTGCAGATAAAAATTCAAAAAAAGTCAGTAATTCGAAAAGACCAATAACCCGATTTTTTATTCGAAAAAAAAACACAAACAAGAGCATAATCAATATAAAGTCATCATAAAATAGGATCTAAACAAGAGTCAAAACTTCATGTACATCACCCAAACTCTGTAACTTTTTGTAAGACCTTGCTATACCAACGAGTAGAACATAACAAAACTACTTCAGCATATATAACTCATGACCTATCACATAAACATAAACAACTAAATTATGTTGTCATGGTACCATTCACATAAACATAAATGACTGATAAAGTACCTCATGCGGTCATTCTTAGCCCTCTCTGCCCTTGATAATGCAAGACCTGCTTCTTTTTCGTAGTTATCTGGGTTGAGCCTACTACTTGTGCACGCTGAAGGCCAAGAAATAGAGAACCCGAATATGAGAACCACCACCATTAACGTTGAGCCTACTAATTTCAGTAGTGTCTGTAACGACACTCTTTATTCCCGTTAGGACAAAACCAAAACTAACCATACTGCTTCCTCTCAACTGCATCCAAAAAGTGCTTACACACCTGCTCAAATCACATACAAGTAAAAGCATTAACGTTTTACTTCCCTTTAATCATGATTTATTTTTGAAATATTTCATCATGGCACCATCAATCAATTACAGCTACAGATAACGTAAGAGGATAGAAAACAAAATCATGCACGCGAAATTAAGATGATCTACATATAACTATCATGTGAGTAACATACCAAAAAAACACTTATCATTTGAAGAAGAAATCTAGATGTTATGTTAACAGTCAAACTTCAAGACAGGGATACCCACTTTACAAACAACCAACTACAGATCAAACATGTATACTCTATCATGCTTATCAGATTCAAGCAAATCAGATTCAAGTCTCAAGCATTATTAGGTTCGCATAAATGAGTCAACGAACAAATGAGCCAGTTTACAATAGTTTTACACAAACACATCCCAAATATCAAGAGACGGTAACAATTTGATTATCTAACATCAAAAATAGAAAGTGCATCAAAAGTTGGAATTCCTCAATCTCGTGTTTGGGGATTCCCTTTCGATAACATGTAAAAGAAATGAAGTTAAAAATTAAAAGAAAAAACCCTAAACCTGGATTTTCTTCTTGTACTGAGCTACCTCATCTTCATTGGGGAAAAAACTCACCAACCTGTTCTGGTAAGCATACATAAATCCACCCAATACACCGATCATACCACCAGTCACCATTGAAGGACCTCGAATGTTGGGCCTTATACCTGCAAATCAGTATCCAAATAAACAAGATAAAATTACCAAATCTAGAAAAAGAAAACAAAGAATGTTGGTAAAGAAAATTCTACTGAGAAATGTATTAAGAGAGAAATGAAGGGGTTAAAGAAGAGAACCTGAGAGGTATCAGACTGTAACAGAAACACCACTAATGGTGATTAATCGAAGGTAATCGAGAGTATTGAAATTTCCTACTGTCTTTGTGAAAGCTGGGTTTCTGTCTATCACTGGGTATTCAGGTTTCGTCGATGTTGTGATATCTGTGTTCATCTTCCTTCTCTTTCGATTCGTCTTTCTCACACTAGTTTTCTGAGTTCATCAATCTCCAGCTCCTCCACCTCTACTGACACAGAAAAAAAGATTAGATCCAAACAAAATAAACAAAACAAATCTTGATGTTAAGATCTATAAATCAAAATCACAACCTGAGATAAAGATAGGTTTGATTGCAGCAACCTAAAATTGCAGAAACACCCAAATTTCATTATCACCTAAACATCCAAAATCGAAGTTTAACAAACACCCAAAATCATACATTCAAAATGTCATTATAACCTAAAATTAAACCCGAATCATGAAAACATACCTAAGCTGCCATCAAAATCGATGCTCTCAGATACTCCTTCCACCTGCAATCAACAAAAAGAAACCAAACTAAATATGATTGAAACCCCAACTTAAAAGATTCGAAAGAAAAACCCTAACCTACTACAAATAAAATGAAACTCAAATCTTACCATGGTTCTGTAAGATGTAGATCGACAGATTTACTCTTTCTCTGAAAAAATCAAACAAAAATCATCTCATCAGAAACCTAAAAACTTCAAAGATCTAAACCATTTTTAACTAAATTACAAGTAGCACAACGACAACCTTGATTTTGATCATAAACCTTACCATTTTTTAATGACCAGAATCAAAATACGTCCTTGATTCGAGAGTGAAGAAGAGAACATAAATAAGAGAAACCTAGATCTATTTTGCGTTAGGCTGAGTTTGGTATTGCTTTTTTTTTTTTTTAAAGCACTTTCAAAATTTATGTTAGGCAATATTTTTTCAACTTGGTGTTTGGTTAAATTTTTTCAAAGTGCTTTTCTTGAAAAGCACTTTGGATTTCGGCCAGCTTTTAAAAGCTCTCCAGGAGGAGCTTTTAAAAGCTGAAAAGCACTTTGAAAAAATATGTCAATGTTAATTTCATTTTATAACCCTACAATAATTATTAAATGACAAAATATACCCTTAAATCTTTGATACTATAAAATTTTATTCTCAATATCTCTTGATTTTTATTGATAATAATCATGATTTGCAAATTATTTTCTAAATTGCTAAAAGTTTAATGGAAGGTTAACTGGTATTAGGGAAATCAATAAAACATATTTATCAATAATAAAACTAAGAATAAATGTCAAAATATTCAATTATGAAAAGTATGTGCATTTTTGTCATTTTGAACAATAACTATGGTTGGACATGATATTTACCAAACGTTATTTCATAGTTTTTTTAATCTGCTTTACTTTTTAATTTATGGTTTACCAAACACTTAGCTGCTTTTTCCAAAAAGCACAGCACAACTTTTAAAAGCTGAAAAGCGCTTTTGAAAAACTGACAACAATACCAAACTCAGCCTTAGATTTTAGGGAAGAAAGAAAAAACATATATTTTTTTTTCTGTCGGATTTCTATAACCGAGCAGACAAAATGATAAGGCTCAGTGGGCCCAGTTGTTTTAACACGGATGATGGTAGTGGTGGTGTGCGTAGCAGAGCTGATGGAAAACATGTAAATAAAATTAGCCAACTCTGCTACGCCACTTCTTGCTCTGCTACACACTATGGCCGTAGTACCCGTTGCTACGGATTGAGTGTGTAGTTGTCCAGTGTAGCAAAGTGGCTGATTTCCACTAGTGTGAGAAGCAAATTCGAACATACACTTATCTACATTTGTTAATTTTTGATGTCTTTGCGACACCAGAACATCCTGTTCCACGTAGGCGCTCGTCCCTTTTACAGAACAAGACAGCAGCTCTAACATAACAAGTTCCACTAGAGACCATCTATGGCAATGCCACTAAATAGAATGTTGCATCAAAACCTCCACAAGCTTATGCAGCAAAGTATGTAAACAATTTAGTGGTTACAGGTTTGACACTTGAACATGCATGTTTACCTAATTTAGTCCCCTAAGAGCATCTCCAATAGCGGGTGTTAAAAATTCTACGTGGAGGTCTTATTTTGACTTTCATTTATGAGGGTTTATGTAATAACACTCTTTGATACAAAAACCATCTCCAATAGTTCAAGGTCCTAACCCTTAGATTTTATATGTGGATATAATTAATGAAATAAATATGTTGTTTCTCTTTTTTTCTATTTTTTTTTTTTTGGAAAAACTTCCCATGGCATTGGCACACTGGGGAGTAATTATATTAATGAACCAAAAAGACATGGAGGTCTAACAGAAAGTCTAAATAAGACTTTCTTTAAGACCTTTTGGTTGCCATATCACGACCCCTAGTTTTGAGGACCCTACTAATGGAGATAAATTTTTGTTAAATGGGGGTCTTAAATCCTATGTGGCATAAAATAAATAAAATTAGACCCACTGTTGGAGATGCTCTAAACAAACAAAAGTACTTATTTCTCCACCTAAACATATACTCCCTCCGTTCCAATTTAGTTGCTATAATAGGGTTTTGCAATAAAATTAAGGAGTAGAGAGAGGTATGGGTTTTTTCCATCCATACCCTTGATAAAAGTCTTCAAACATTAATTAGTTTGGTTTATTTAAAAGAAAGCTTATATTTCCAAGATAAGATGGAAGGGTGTAGTTGGAAATTGTGGGAAAAAATATCAACTATTGCAAGTATTTTGGAACATAAAAAAATCCTAATATGTAAAGGGGAACGAAGGGAGTATATTAACAAAGAAACATTCAGAAACCACCAAATAGTTGAGTTTGA
>JAJJMA010264152.1:0-11840 GCA_023529015.1 Papaver nudicaule | reverse complement strand
TGCGACACCAGTGTATACCTCAATCCAAGATGCCCTTCTCTTGATAGCATTTAACAGAGTCGGCAAGGCTTTCTTCAAGTGTTCGGTGCTTCCATCCCAACTTCAGCATTTTCTCACAGTTTAATTTGGGCTGGTCATCAGCTTCAGTAATTCTGTTCATGATATACAAAACACTGAGTATGATCAGAGAAAGGCAAAAAGTGGCATTCTGAGTAGTAATTGAATCAGCTTCATCAAGGATTGAAGGAAACAAGTACTAGTTATGAAGTGTACAGGTCCTAGCAAGAATGGTTGCATAAAATACAGAATTACTTTAACTATCAAATCCATTGAACAATTCAACCAAATAGAAAAGTAGAAGGACAACGCGTTTCTTACTTCTTGGGATAATTGTCCTTGGGATACATGGTCTTGAGCTTGTCAATCAAGTCTTGTGTTTTCGCCATATACGCGGAACATATGTATCTCCCTTCTGCTTCCCACTTCTCATATGCCAGCAATACTGCTCTAGCCACGTCACGCACATCTACAATCCTATGGTCTTTATTTACCATTATCTCAGCCCCATCTGAATTCATCATGTCAGACGTGTAATCTAGAAACACAAAGTAATTTACTATGCAACTTTTGAAGCTCTATTAATAGGAACAGGAGCTATTAGCTGAAGTATAAATTTAAAGAGCTATATACAGGGATTTTTCAACTAAAATCACCGGAGAACTATGGAAAAAAGGTAGAAGTGAATACAACCTGAATTTCTTTCTGATATATTCAGAATGCGAAACTTTAAAATAAAAACAGATAAATGCAAGTAAGATACCTTTCAGAATCTTGACAAGAATCAAGCTACTTGCATTCACTGTAGACTGTAACATTGGCCCAATAATAAGTGCCGGACAAACTGTCACCAGATTGAGCCCTTTCTTTTTTGCATATTCCCAAGCTTCGCTTTCTGACTCGGTTTTGGAAAGGCAATACCAATTCTAGCACCAACAATAAATAAGGAGTTTAAGTTACACAGATACGTACATGTGATGAATATGATAGAAGGGAGAGAGACCGAGATTCTTAATAAAGTTAACCTCATTCTCACTGCATTATGGCCAGCAAAAAGCAGAACTGTGATATACGAGTATAATATACTTTTCAAGGATATCAAGCTTCTCATGCAACTAATATTTACCTCACTTGTTTTGCAGTATTCCTTCTCAGACCAACACAATTCATTCATGGGTTTACCCTTTGGCCAGTTCGGGTTTAACATAACAGCGGCAATAGACGACACAACCACAACCCTCTTAACTTTTGCTTCAGTACATGCCTTTAACACATTACGTGTTCCTATCAAAGCTGGCTCGATCAGTTCTACCTAAAGCAATCAAATAACAAGGTAAGCATGCATACCCTCTCCGCATAAAACATTTTACACAAAACCAAATTAAGCATCCAGTGAATGGAATAACTTATTACCTTGGGATTGGCCACAGGAGCTGAAGGAACTGGACTCGCTACATGAAAAACACCCCTGCATCCTTCAACAGCAGCAAAGAGGCTGTTGTAGTCGAGCAAATCTGCTTTGAAGAGGTGCAGGTTTTCCAAGGCATTCTCAAAATTATTCAGATGACCATACTTTTCATCACCTGAAAGACGTTAATAAAGCGGAATTCAGAAAAATAGAATGTGAAAAGCTTGATTCAAAAGATTTTTATTTACATGTGTCAAAAAGATTTCAGTTGTAAGCTCAAGTATTACTAATGCATCTATTTCATTTTTACAAGGCTCACTGTTGAATTCAGGATGAAATTTGTGTACTGGCGAGTGGCGACCAATAATAGCGGTGCAACTTTCGGTTCTACCAGGTGTCAAAAAATTACATATCTGAATCTTTTCACTACACTGTTAGAAAATAGTATGAAAAAGTATTGGAAAAACAGTAAAAGTCGGTGGAACAAATTTTTCATATTGTAGCATTAATGAGATTAGGTAGGCATATAGAAGAGCCTAGAATCAATTGAGACGAGAGAGAATTAAAAAAAAAAAAAAGCAAGTTGAGTGTACCTACTAGAATAATAAGCTTGAACAAAATGAAGGAGAAAACATACAACAGAGGAGATCAACAAGAACAAATCAGAGAGACTAGAAAGAGAGAGTGGAAAGTTACTTGGATCTCTAACGGTTGCATGGACTATGAATCCCTCCACAAGGAGATACTTGACAACCCAAGAAGCTAAAAATCCTCCTCCACCTGTTACACACACTATCTCCTTCTTCATCTCTACCTTCAATCTTTCCTTCTGATCAATCACCTAGAATATTTGAACAACCTTTCTCTTTATAGTATTGATTTAATATAGAACAAAAGAAGGAAAGAAAAAGGTAAGCTCATGTGGTCACTTCTTTACTATATATGTAACATCAGATTGTGTCTTCCTTTTTCTTTTTTATTGTGAAATTTGGTAATTCAATAATACACCCCAATATGGTATATTCTATTACATAGAAGAACCAAGATGCCCAACCAACTACTATTACATTAATAAGTTATAAACATCTGTTTCATTGGGAGCTTACAAAGGTAACCCTTTCCATGGCGAAATACCTCAATCCAAGAATCCCATCTCTTGATAGCATTTGACAGAGTCAGCAAGGCATTCTTCAAGTGTTATGCATTTCCATCCCAACTTCTGCAGTTTTTCGCAACTTAACTTAAGCATACCCTTCCCTTCAGTAAATCTGTTAAAGGCACATAAAAAACTGAATATAAGTGTAAAAAGAAATACATTCTATGTAATAGTTGAATCTAATTCATCAGTAAAACAGCAACTATTACTTTTGAACTCAAAAGGCGAACATATCTGCCAAAAATTGTCACTGGAAAAGCAGAATATGTATTCACCATGCAATTTATTGTATCATCTTTAGGATAAGGCGGTTCAGCTAAAAAGACAATGCCAGGAAAGAGATATTGAAATATGACTTACTTCTTGGGATAATTGTAATTAGGGTACATGCTTTGGAGCTTGTCAATCAACTCTTGCGTACTGATACAGTAACTTGAACATAAATATCTCCCTTCTGCTTCTGGCTTCTCATATGCCAGTAACACTGCCTCAGCCACATCACGCACATCTACAATCCTCCGGTCATTATTATCCATTTCCTCAACTTCATCTGATTTGACCACAACAGAAAGTGCAACTTAGAGACAGATAACAATTTGTATGACAACTAGCAAAGCTCTTCCTTCATACATGGAGTAATGGGCATTTCTCAACCGAATTCACCCCATAATTGATGCTTAATTGAAATATGGAGAACTTTCTGCTTGTGGCATAAAAGATGGTATATTTCCTTCTTTTCTTAAATCCTTCTCGTATTAATTATTAAGCGAATTTAGAGATATACCTTTCAATATCTTGACAAGAACTGAGCTACTAGCATTCATAGACGATTGTAACAGGGGCCCAAAAATAAGTGATGGACAAACTGTTACCACATCGAGCCCATTTTTCTTTGCATACTCCCAAGCCGCACTTTCTGCTTCTGTTTTGGAGAGGCTATACCAGTTCTGACACCAATAATAAAAGATGGAGATTAGTAATAAACAGACACGCCTAATTCAATGTAAAAGGAATGTGAAGGGCGACAAAGTTAAAGACCCCATTACGCAATTGAACAACAAAGGTATAAATAGAACAAGCTGTCGCACTAATGGAACATGGTAAACATGCCTTTTGGCAAAACACAAGAAATCCAATATGACTGCAGTTTAGTAAAATTTTGATGGTTAATAGTAGAGCTTTACCCCACTTGATCTGCAATAATCCTTATCAGACCAACACGATTCATCCATAGGTTGATCCTTTGGCCAATTAGGGTTCCAAATGACGGCAGAACCAGATGATACAACCACAACCCTCTTCACTTTTGACTCAGTACACGCCTTTAGTACATTACACGTACCATTTAAAGCAGGCTCAATTAGTTCTACCTGCAACATCCAACTAAGAAAGTAAAGACGAAACTCTCTACACAAAACAAGTTTAAGCAAAATTGAAAAATGCAGTAGTAACATGAGTTCAAGGTATTCCTACCTTGGGGTCGAGCACAGCACCTGAAGGAACTGGACTCGCAACATGAAGGACGCCACTGCACCCTGCCATGGAAGCACAGAGGCTGTTGTAGTCTAACAAGTCTGCCTTGAAGAGCTGCAGGTTTCCCATGGCATTCTCCAGATTCTTCAAATGTCCATACTTTTCATCGTCTAAAAGAAAGTAAAGCTCGTGATTCAGAAGATTTTCTTCCGGAATAAATTTCAACTCTACTAGCTGAGGAAAAACCAGAGCATTTAAAGTAGCAATTTTTAGATATTATGTTTAGGCATCCATGTAAAATTTGTAAAATGCAAATTTACAGCATGTATCTATTTTGTAAGGGCTCATTATGAAACTTTTGCAACTTGAACACCCAAGAGTGACAAAAGTTGTGAAATATCGGTACGTTCTGGCATTTTTGAAAATTTCAGTTCTACTTCTACTACTCAATGAGAAATAAATATTTATATGAAATAGATCGGACTCCACTCTTAGGATTAATAACAGTAGCAGATTATGAAGATAATGAGTAGATCAACAAGAAGATTGGCCTTCAATTAGAAAACTAAATTTCAACACAGTAGCTGTAATGTCCAGATGATAACAAGTGGACAACCAAGAAGATTGGCCTTCGATTTAAAAAGTAAATTACACAACCTCGTGTATATTTAATGAAAAGCAATTGGATTAGGCATAAAGACCAGCTTAAATAGTATTAGATATATGCAGTCATTAGCTAAAGCAAACAAAACCAAGAGGGCAGAGTAAAGGGAGTTACTTGGATCTCTAACAGTTCCATGGACTATGTAGTCCTTAGAGAGGAAATACTTGACGACCCAGGAAGCTAGAAATCCTCCTGCACCTGTTACACACACTCTTTCCTTCATCTCTGCTGCTCATAAAATCAACAAATACATCAATATTCCAGATCCACTCTCTTTTATAACATTGAGTCTCTATAGGAAAAAGTGGTCCCCTCACTAATTAAGATGGGCAAGTGGGGAATAACTCCAACCTCTACAACTTTAAAAATTGATTTTTTTACCAAACCCGCAGTCATGAAACTCAGCCAAGGACCGCCAGCTGGAAATCCAAATTGAAAGTTCGCTTGTACAAGGGCTTAGATAAGGAAGAGTCAGAGGTAACGATTACTACCGGAATCCTGTTTTAAAGGAAAATGTTTAACGTACTGTGGGCTAGAATACAAAGAAAAGATCTTGATGAGGAAACAAGAAGCCCAGGCAACTAGCATTCATTGTAGCCTCGCTCTCTGCTTCTGTTACGGAAAGGCAATAAAAGTACTAGCACCGGTAGTAATAAAAAGAGATTGGTTTCTAAAAGTATATAGAAACGAGTGCAATATAAGATAGTTACCTCATTTGTTTTACAAAATTCCTTGTCTGACCAGCAAGACTCGTCCATCGGTTGACCCATTGGCCGGTTTGGGTTCACCACAACAGCGGCAATAGATGACACAACCACAACCCTCATAACTTTTGCCTCTGTACATGCCTTTAATACATTACGCGTGCCTATCAAAGCAGGCTCAATAAGTTCCACCTGCAAATGATAATAAAGCATCATTCTAAATAAAGCATGTTGGCACAAATCGAATAAAGCACCAGCCAATGGAATCTTACCTCTGGATTTGGCATAGAACCTGAAGGAACAGGACTTGCAACATGAAATACTCTGATGCATCCTGCAATGGCACAACAGAGGCTGTTGTAGTCCAGCAAGTCTGCCTTAAAGAGCTGCAGGTTTTCCATTGCATTCTCCAAATTCTTCAATTTCATCACCTGAAAAATAAACTTTTAATTTCAATTTAAAAGAGGAAAACAAAATTAACATGCACCAAAGAAATACTTCCTGATTCTATCTTTGCCAGAAAATATCAAGTATTTTATCCAAAAGTAAATCCATTGCGCTTAAAATTTGTAAGAAGGAAGTTTTGCACTGTGCAAACATAAATAAAAATGCATTTATTTCCCAAGCTGCTTTTATATTGTGCAAAGCCTATTGTGGAGATCGTAGCTTGGAGACTAGTTAATAAAGAATCCAAAAGGCCGAGAAAATTCACACAATCTAGATATGATTTTTCCAGCTCAACTGAGAAATTGAACTCTAAAAGTAGATGTTAAGAATAAGTTTTAGAGGTTTGGTGCGAACTACAATCAAAACTATCAGACAGGACTCAGGAGAACATTTTTTGACATAAACAAACCACCTTCCATACCTACAAATACAATTAAAAAAGATAAATTCAGTTCATCCTATCATCAAATATTTAAACAAATGAAGAGAAAGAGTTACCTGGATCTCTGACAGTTCCATGGACAATGTAACCTGTAGAGAGAAGATACTTGACAACCCAAGAAGCTAGAAATCCTCCGGCACCAGTTACACAAACTCTTTGTTTCTCCATCTCTCTCTCTCTGCAACTTTACCTTTGTCTCCTTCTCAAACTCACTCTTTCTGCTCCTAAATTGATGTATGGAAAGCAGTATGTTCAAGTAACCCATCTTGCTAACATATACACCACTAGAAGAGTGGAATGAAACTTTATGTTACAAGCATGTAGGTCAGTGCTGCAGGCCCACACCCATATCTATATGAAATGTAGAAAAATCAAGTCTTTCATTATGACTTTTCAGCTTGTTAATCAGTTTGATCAAGAAAAAGCACAAATCGCAGTTTGTCTTTGGAAGCTACCCGTGAGGATTTTTGTTAACTTGTGACGGTCAGAGACATTACTAATTTCCTAAGAACATTTAGATTTAGATAAGACTGAATATGGTTAGGCAGGGGCAGGACTTTCTATTTACACAGTTTCCATTTCATTTCTAGTACACAGTAATACACTCAAATAACTTCACGAGAAAACAATGGTTGCTGATACAATTCCTAGTAACAGTAATACACAGTAATTCCTTCTCGTTGTCAATTCTTTCATTCTATCCAACTCTAGTCTATCACTAAGGCAGAACCAGTTTAGTTTTTTAAGAAAAAAAAACAGAATATACCAAGTAAAGATCTTGATGAAGGAACAAGAAGTCCCAAGCATTTATTATCTGTCACATGACAGATTAGATTTAATACACAATATTGATATTGCAAATAATCTATTATAGAGAAACTACACAAGTAATCCCTTCAATAGCCCTCGCTAGCTACACACATGTACCTCAGTCCAAGATACCCTTCTCTTGATAGCTTTTCACGGAGTCAACGAGGCTCTCTTCTAGTGTTATGTATTTCCATCCCAACTTCTGCAGTTTTTCACAACTCAGATTGGGCTGATCCTCTCCTTCCTTGACTCTGTAATAGATATATTTGGAAAATGGCAAATAAAAATTAGCAAAAGTGAGAAAAGTAGACAAGCATCTCACAGGAGAAACTAAAAGTGATACTTGAGAGATCACAGTACAAATAGAGTTCATAAGAAAACAAGGATGGTTGCTGAAACTGCAAAAATTACTGGAAAATCAACGCATTGTTGTAATTTAATATGATGCAGTTGAGAAAATGTTAAAAGATGAAGAAAAACTGCCAGTGTATTTACAGGTCTGACTTACTTCTTGGGGTAGTTGTAGTTAGGATACATAGGCTTGAGCTGGTCGATAATATCTTGCATTCTGACCCTATACGCCGAGCATATATATCTCCCTTCTGCTTCAGGCTTCTCATATGCCAGCAATATTGCTTCAGCCACATCACGCACGTCTACAATCCCACGCTGATTATTTGCCATTTCTTCAATTCCATCTGATTGGACCAGATCAAAAAGATAAACTTAAGAAATTAAAAGTAGCACTATAATGACTTGTCAGCTCTACTACTAGGACCATAAATTCAAGGAAGAGGTTTGGCTTCAACCTACGATATTTAGAGCAATGGAGATTTCAAAACCCAGATTTACCACAGAACTACCAAGCTACAAAGCAGATGCCCAAAAATGTGGAAATTATGCATACATGGCGAACATATATCTCCTCTCTTTTCTCTAATATCTTTCTCATTTAAAATCACTAAAGAATGAAAAAGTTTATGAGTAAAAATACCTTTCATGAACTTGACAAGAAATAAGCTACTAGCGTTCATTGTGGACTGCAACATTGGCCCAATAATAATCGAAGGACAAACTGTAACCACATCAAGACCATTCTTCTTAGCATACTCCCAAGCCTTGCTTTCTGCTTCTGTTTTGGAGAGACAATAAAAGTGCTAGCACCGATGGTAAAGAAAAGAGATTAGTTCCTAAGCACATACAATGTATCCAATGCATGAAGGGAGAATTTGATATCCTTAATTATGTTAACCTCATTGCGGAAACAATTGTAATGACTGCAACAATACGAACATGCAAACAATTGAGCTTGCCTCAATTGAAGCTTTAAACTGCTTAAAGAAAAAACTGATGGCTGAAGGATAGGTTCCATGCTACCTATTATTCAATAATTACCTCATTTGTTTTGCAAAATTCCTTGTCCGACCAACATGACTCATCCATGAGTTGACCCTCTGGCCAGTTTGGGTTCATTATAATAGCGGCAACAGATGACACAACCACCACCCTCTTAATTTTTGCCTCAGTACATGCTTTTAGTACATTACATGTACCCGTCACAGCTGGTTCAATCAGATCCACCTGCATTTTTTAACACACCATGTCTACATACAACATGCTTAATTTTTTTTAACACAAACTGAGGAGACCATTAGAAAATGAAATCCTTACCTGAGGATTGGGCACAGAACCTGAAGGAACAGGACTTGCGACATGAAAAACTCCAGTGCATCCTGCAATAGCAGCACAGAGGCTATTGTAGTCCAGTAAGTCTGCCTTGACGAGCTGCAAGTTTTCCGCAGCGTTCTCCAAATTCTTCAAATGAGCATACTTTTCATCACCTGATAGACAAATTTTATTAGTGGAATTCAGAAAAGGAAAAAAAGAGAGTACATCTGCAATAACTCCCCACTCAAAAATGTACTTCAAGAAACTTCGGCTCTATTATTTAGGCAGATTTGACAAAGTGTTATAAGTAATTTTTTGCATTACCGCTACCTGAAAATTGGCATGGCACTTACAAAAATGCATCACCTTATGTGGAGCTTGTAGTTGAGTTTTGTATGCTAATCAATTAAGTAGTGGGAGGGCTGTAAGAAATTCTCTTTCTAAAAAAGTTCACACTCTAATCTCTTATTGTAATTCCATGCAAACTTCAATCCTAACAACTTGCGGTCACTTTTTTTAAACATTATGCTACAATCAAAACTACACCTCTACACTTGCGAGTTCAACTGAAAAATTCATTTCCCACCCACCACCAATCATGAAACAAGGTCAGTGTGTAACAAGTTAAAAGATTCCAAAATTAATTGAATTAAGAAGTAAATCCAGTGATTGCTAAATATAAAACCCTAAAAATCATGCTACATTACAAATCAATGAAATAAAGTAGTAACATATTTTAAAGAACAAGGAATAAAACAACACAGATCAACTTTGAATAGATAATTAAGAGATTTACTTGGGTCCCGAACAGTTCCATGGACGATGTAGCCCTTGGAGAGAAGATACTGGACAACCCAGGAAGCTAGAAACCCTCCAGCACCAGTTACACAAACTCTTTGTTTCTCCATCTCTTCTAGTAAACCTTATCCAACTCGCAAACACTAATGAGCAAAACGATGGTGATATATACGTATACGGAAAAGCAGCAGAGAGAAGTCTTGAATGATTCGATTTGAACAGAAAGGTATTTGGAATGATATATGGCACGCCTTTCAACTTGCCACATTCTTAGAGCATTTCCTATGGGTAGTGTAGATACCCCCTTTCGGACCGAGGGTAAAATAGTTATCCGGATGGCTCAAGGAGAGCCACTGATGCGATCACGAGCGCGCTTGGCGTGCCTAAAGAAGGTAAGTCCGGTAAACAAGCAGGAGGTCCGGCATCATGACTTGGAAACGAAGAACTGCAGCTCCGCGGGAGTATCGGGTCGTCCGGCAGATGCAAGTCGCGGCTATCAGAAAAGCTCGACTGCTGAAGGCACGTGCTACCGACAGCATGACAGTGTCCCCCTGGAAAAGTCAGGGACTGACATTAGCAGTCGTCCTGTGAAGAGTACGTGTACGGCAGTCAACAAGGAATATTTCCAGATCTGGTTTGGGATAACACGTGTCGTTATCCCAAGGGTTGACTATGCATATAAATAGTCTCCCAGTAACCATATTTAGGCATTCAGTTATTACCTTTTGTAAAGATCATCCTGTACTATTTTCTAGAGCAGAGTCTGTACCCTCTGACTTCTCTGACTTAATACAAATGGCGACTTCACAGGTCTCTGACTCATAGACTCTAGTACGAGCTTTACAACATGGCCGCTGAAAAACAGTCTGGCGGAAGCGACCTCCCAGCGGATGATACTGGAGCAACCCTAGAATTAATCGGTTGCAGCAGAAGACAACCCGTTGCGTCATCAAGTGTAGCCGTGAACCAGACCTCGAATGCAAGAACTCCTAATGCGGCCTTGGAGACGGGGATACAGGCGACTGATAATGAAATAGAGAGACAAGCCACTCCGGTCGTACAGCCAGCTCAGCAAGACGAGCGCTCTCAGGAGGACCTGCGGATAACTGAACGTGAGCAAATACTAGCCTCTCTTCATGAAGGAGATGCGCGCAGAAAAGCACTGGTGACAAGGCTAACGCAAATTACTGCAAGCACCCCTGGCGGGGACACTGACGAAGAAGAGGAAGAGACTGACATAGACAAACATGTATCTCCGAAAAGATTTGGCACTTCTGGCGCAATAGACCAACGACATCCCCGCGGCTTCACGCAAGGGTCCAGGGAAGGGTCCGGAGGAGCTCAAGAGCCGGCTTCAGGTCTCTTCCTCAGTGAAGGCATGGACGAGAAATTTACCAAATATATGGAAAGGAACTTCGGCTTGCACGCACAAGCAAATGCTTACGCAATACACTCCCCTTTCCCTAAAGCACTAGTAGATAAGCCCATGTCGCCTCTATGGAAAAGTCCGAAATACCGGCTATTTGACGGAACGGGAAATGCCACTGAGCACATGCATCGATTCACCATGGCGTTGAACGAATCTGCTTCTAAAGAACATGTATGCCTTAAGGAGTTTGGAAAATCACTAACCGGTGACGCGTTCACCTGGTACATCACGCTCAAGCCAAATAGCATCCATTCTTGGGAAGAGCTACAGCAAGTGTTCATGCAGAAGTTTTACTCTAAACCGGTAACAATGTCTTTGTCTTCCCTGTGCACCCTGCAATTCAAAGAAACAGATGATATACGGACATCAGTCCAACAGTTTAGAGCAGCATACCTAAGATGCCCCACAAAAATACCGGAGAAGGATTTGGTTGGCATGTGCATAGCACTCTTACCATTGGATTACCACCTAATTTTCCAGAATGGACGCTTAGAAACCCTGGCCGACTTGGAAGAAGCTGCAAGCCGCGCTGATGTACATCGGAAAAGCATGCAGATAGCTGCGAAGCAATTTTCTCATTCCATTGCCTATGTCAAAGATGATGTTCCCCAGCGGAAAAGGTCCGCCGGACCAAGCGAAGATAACCGCCAGCATAAGAACTTCGACAATGACAGAGAAGAACCACCGGATTACCCCTGTAGCATAGACACCGTAGCCGAGCTTCTAACCGAATGGGTAAAGACGGGGGAAATGCAGCTTCCCCCTTGCCCGCGGGAGCCGTCTG
>JAJJMA010264135.1:5990-21763 GCA_023529015.1 Papaver nudicaule | reverse complement strand
CCCTTAGGTCACAAGATCAATTCACACCAAGACCAAGTAAAAACAATTAAAACCCAATTTTCTCCAACAGTATTTTGGTGTTAGACTCAGAAAGCTTGAAGTTTGATCTCTCTACTCGAAGTTGTCAATTTTCTATTTTTGTTGTTGAAGACCCTTTCATTTCTTTCTTTCTAAATGCACCACTATATTGCACCGGCAAATTATTCCAAATGCGGTTAAGATGACCATCACCCAATTGTGACTCCAAGATTTTATAGTTGTGGCCATACTATTATTGTAATTCCTACGACAGTTACATTGATCCTTCAGTAAAATACGTCCAAATTCTCTTATTTCTCCAATAATAATAAAATAAGCGAGAATTGTTTCATCTTCCTCCTCACAAAACCGGCATAAACTCTCCACATGCGTACCCCTTCAATTTATTTCATGGATCGTCATCAACCTTTCATGGATTTGACTTACGTAGGTGGAGTTTGTTGGAGTGTTTTATTTATTGGAGTTTTGTCATTAAAATCCCATAGTTCTAGACATACTGTATATTTTAGGTAACATAGTACATGCATAGCGACATATTGAAAAAAGGCCTTAGTACCGTAAAAACAACCCAACAGAATATATGTCATGTTTTCCAACAAAACCGATCCAGTCAGGTGGTAGTAGTAGTATCAATTTAAGACTATAAATTCTGCTCCTACATGGATGAATAACTATTGGCATTTGCAGCCACATGAAACCACCACTGAGCTTGTGATTTCCATAAATTCCAATATTCTCATGAAGAGGAAAGTTTTCACTTTTCAGTTTTCAGTCTAAAACATCTAAGCTGTGCTTACAAACGCAATGGGCTTTAAAAACATCTATTTTTCCTCCCATGAGGCCATGATGTATCTACCGTTGATCTGGACCAATTCTGATCATGGTAATTTTGTTTGAATGTCCCAATCGGAAATTGGTTGGTTTTAGGATTTTCTCACCTAGATTTTATTTTTCTTTCCCCGTTTGATATCACTGGCTGAGCTTTACTGACCTAGGACCTGGGTCTGGGAAAAGCTCACCACCCGCTAAGGATCAAGCAAGCCTGTAGTATCACATTTTGTTTGGTCTTAGATTCGACAGAATATCGGTCCCCTAATCATCAAAAATTCTGAACACATTGGACGATAGTGTTATATGTTTTAGCTGATTCAAGACTGACTCGCGTGAGTGAATCTGGCTCAACGAATCAGAGATTCAAACACCACTTTCCACCCAGATCCAGTCCAGACAAAGGCCCAGTTCCGGACGTTAATAACTACTATAAAAAGACCCACCCAGTAGTAATACTGCTACAATATGTTCAAGAGGGGAAAAAAAGAGCAGCGACAGAAGAAGAGATGTCATCGTTGTTAAGCCTTCCGGATGAGATTCAGGTACAAATCTTTCTCAAGTTACCTGTTAAATCTATCTTAAGTTGTAGGCCTGTATGCAAGATTTTGCGTTCGCTATTATGTAGTCATTACTTTGTTAAGACTCACCTTGATCATTCTATCCGTAACCCTAAACTCATGCTGAGATCTGAAAATTTCAAACGAAAAAGGCACGAGTACATGTTTCGTTCAATAGATTATGCCTCCATGTTATCAGCTTCATCATCTAGGCGATGCATATTTAAATGTGATGGAGCTATTCCAATGGATTATCTTATAAAAGATGTGGGAAGCCGAATGTTGGGTTCTTGTAATGGTTTGATCTGCATGGCTTTAAATTCTTCCAAGGATATTGTTATTTGGAACCCATCGACCGGTGAATGTAGGAAAATGTCAATTCCGTTTGACACATCCCTTTATAACCATAATCGATTTGGGTTTTGTTACGATTGTATTATGGATGATTACAAGTTGGTAAGGATCACTGATATTAAAAATAATAATTGGTATTCTGGTTATTATCAAGTTGATGTCTATACACTAGGCTCTAGGTCACTGAAAACAATCCAAAGCAGAAACCATTACATGTTTCCGGTTTTATATACATGGCATGACCCAAAGCCTCGTCAAAGAGATATTGCTGCTTTTTTTGTTAATGGAGCTCTTCATTGGTTGAGCTTTAACACCAGCAAAGAAGTTTGTTCCAGAGTTATAGTTTCTTTCGATGTTGGTAGTGAGAGATTTGTAGACTTCTTATACCCAAAAGAAGCACAAATAAGCGATATGTATGTATCTGACTGTGTTGGAGTATTAGAAGGCTGCCTTACTTTAGGTGTTTATCATAAGCATATAAATCGCATGGATATATGGTTGATGCAAGATTATGGAGTGAGAGAATCTTGGACAAAACGACTCAGTATAAGCACTGCAAACCTATTTGAAGATATTGATCAGTTGAAACTGCTATGGTGTTTTACTAACGGTGAACTGCTAATTGACATTGGACTTTGCAAACTGTTATATGACCCCAAGAATGATAAGCTCAAAATTTGTAAAATCCACGATGTTGATGATTACGATTATAGATTTAGCGTACCGCTGAATTATGTAGAGAGCCTAGTTTCTCCCAACTCAGGCACCTTACGTGGGGAAAAGGTACGGGAATACAGACATGAAGAAACAAGAAGCACAAAAAGATTGAGACAAAAGTAATTCATCTTATTTCCTTGCTTATTCTTTTGACTGTTTTATGTTAGTAAGCAATAGGATTCTGCTATTTGTAGTTCATGGTAAAAGGTCAGTTTAATAGAATTATGTAAGTTTCTCTTCTTAAAGGAATTCTTCTGCTACTCATAATCACCATCTGTCTTGCTTTTTGTTACACTCTTATTCTTTGATATTAGATGGGTATGGGAACTGCCCACTGAGTAGAGAGACTCATCTCGCCGGACTTGTCACCCTTGAGAAGGTCTAGTTCGATCCCAATATATCTTTGACTAAGTGATTTCAGTAGGCTCCAATCTGACCCTATCTATCATGAGGAGAAGGGGTTGTGAGATTATCAATCTGTATTTTCATGAAGTGATAAAGTCATAGAAGATAAAAATTTATTAGAGACATTTTCACCAGGCCCAATAAGCTGTGCATAAAATAGTAGGATTGTAGGAACAAAAAGTTACTAAGCTTCTTAGTGAGTGGGCTTGAAAACAATCTAATCATCCTCCATCTACTGCTGATGGTAGTAATTTTGTTTGAAAAACAACCAAGGGATATGTAATTTTTTCTTCTCCCCTAGATTTTTTTTGTTTTGTTTTCTGTAAGTTTGACGTAATAAAAACTAGTACTCGAGCCTTACAGACCTGGAGAAGGCGATCCTTGAGACATAGCTGTCTGCAACATACCCCTCGATAGCAACCATTGTACACAATGGTCGGCATCACCGGATATCAACGTCGACAAACCTTGCCAATTGGAATCAGACTCCTAGCAAATTATTGGGTTAAACTATACAATTTAAATCCTCTAACAATAACCACAATATACTCTCTTTACTGTAACCTCCAATTTTCCTCAGCAACATCTGCTTTAAAAAAGAAAATGTAGCGGCGCGATCACCTTTAGTGGTGGCAAAGTTTGTTGGAGTGTTTTATTTATTGGGGTTTTGTCATTAAACTCACATAGTACTATCTCAAGAAATCTGTATGTAGACATATTTTGGTGTCTTGATAATAAATTCAGTCAAACAAACCAAAACCAACCACTAATGAGTAGAAGAGGCCACACACATGACTACATGAACTCTGCATTCATTCATTATTACAGATTTAAAAATTAGTTAAACATGCACATTAGAGAGTGTGTTATAACATAAGTGAAGATGAGTTATAATGTAGTTGTACTTGTATACTGTGTATTGATGATGTTCTATGAACCGTTAATGTGAAGTCAATGCTTGATTTGGTGCCTTTCCTTCATGACATTAGTGTCGAAGGGGGTTCTTCCCTGATTATTAACCGAGGATTTTTTCCGAGAGAAATCTTGGGAGCTCATATTCCCTATTTTGAGACATGTTTTTTTTTTTTTTTTTTTGATACTAATAAAAGATTTTATTAATCAAACTTGAAAAATTACATCTCTATAATCATCCCTTATCGAGCTCACAATGTCTGGTGGAAAATCATTATAAAACTCAAAATTAGATTGTTCCTGCCTTGCCTTTTTTGCTAAGTTATGCGCAAGATTATTAGCTAGTCTATTAATAGTTTTGCAAAACCAAAATTTTGAAACGGAAAATTTGTTTTTAGCATCATCGATTACTCCTTGATCACTCCCATTGATGGATTTTACCGCATTGGCACAGTCTGCCTCAAAAACAACCTTCTGATACTGCAACTCTTCAGCCCACTTCACTGCTTCCCTTAGTGCAATACATTCTAGATATTCTGCTCCCAGTTCAGCATACGGAATGGCGCCAAAGTAGACTCCCTTAGCTCCTAAGCATTGACCTGCACAGTTACGAATGGTAAGTCCAACGCTTCCAAGTTTACTAGTCTCAATATAAGATGCATCAATGTTTATTTTGATAAAATGTTCTTCTGGAGGTAGCCATTCCTTAATCTGCAAGGATAGATTCCTATTAGAAACAGTATCTGCAGAATCCAGACTACATTGTAGTTGCAAGTTCTGTGCTCTGACTATTGTGCTTGCACTGTGTGGCTTGATACCTTGAAAGATCAATGAGCACCTGTCTTTCCAAATCAACCAGGAAGCACACATGAACCTGCAGATAGTATTATTGTCTATAGAATAAGGCAGGTTAATGTTTTGTTGAATATTAACAAGCCAACTGACAACCCAACTATGTTAGTTACCAAACAAGTTCTGAATAGCAGTAATATTTATCTGTAAGCCTTCCAAACTGACTTAGCATGGGCACAATCAAAAAATAAATGATCAGGAGTTTCAAAACCATGATTACAGAAACAACAGTGAGTTTCAATTTCAGGTTTGTGTCTAGAAAGTCTATCCCTAGTTGATAATATCTTCCTAAGACTTCTCCAGACAAACAATTGTATTCTGTGTGGAATTTTTGACCTCCAAAGTTTTGACCAGATTTCTTTAGGAAGATTCTCCCTAGATAGGTATCTATTTACTTCACTAGTGCTGATGGTATTATAGGCACTCTTCACACTAAATTTCCCTCTTCTGTCTGGTTTCCACAATATTGTGTCTTCACCTGTTTCTGGCACATACATATCTAGAATCCTTGTTGCACTGCTCTGAGAGAAAAGTGAGTTAACAAAATAAGTATTCCAGATCCTAATATCAGGTAAAAATAATTCACAAATAAAAGTAACTAGGATGAACCCTGTAAAGGCTCAGGTGGGCTATTTAGTCCAATAACCCACTGATCTAGCCAAATATTGATTTTGGTTCCACACTTTACAGACCAGATATAGGGATTCTGAACTAATCTAAGTCCTGAGTGTATACTCCTCCATATCCATGAACAGTCATCCTTTGGATTTTCACCTACCTGCAAGAAGCTACTCTCATGAGAGTATTTAGCTTTTAATACCTTAACCCACAAAGCATCAGGTTCACTACAGGCTTTCCATGCTAGTTTAGAGAGCATTGCATTAACGATCCCTGAATCCTAAACCTCCTAGACTCTTAGGCTTACACATTTTGTCCCATGCAAACAAACACATACCTCTATTGTCATTATGTCCCCACCAGAAATGTGTTTGTATTGAGTCAAGGTTTGCTATAAGGGTTTTTGGTATCTTAAAACAGCCCATTTGGTGTGTGGGTTTAAAGGCTTCTAGCTTGTTTCTGCCTAACAAGAGTGTTGCTCTTAAGTACTTATCTGAATCAGACATGATGCTCATATTCAATTCTTTTGCCAAATCTGCCCTCCTACTGGGACTAAGATTCTTGGAAAAATACACACTAGACTTAGTAAAATTGAGAATTTGTCCAGAGTACTTACCAAAAGAGTTTATGGTTTCCAAGATTCCTGCTACATTGTGCATGTCTGCTCTAGCAAATATCAAAATGTCATCAGCAAACATTAAGTGTGATACAGCAGGTCCACTTCTTGAAGCTTTAATTCCAGAGAAGACATGATTAGTTTCAGCATGAGAGAAACTCCTAGAAAGGAATTCCATAGCTAAAATAAACATGTAAGGAGACAATGGATCTCCTTGTCTTAGTCCTCTAGTAGGAGTGAATTCCTCACAAGGGGAACCATTGAGAAGAACTGAAATTGACGTGGTAGAGATGCACTGTTCAATGAGATTACATAAACTATTAGATAAACCAAAATTTCTTAGAACTCCTAGTATGAATGGCCACTCAAGCCTATCAAAAGCCTTTGAGAGGTTAAGTTTGAGTGCCATAGTACCACCATACCCTTCTTTGTGTTTCATAGTGTGGATCAACTCATGAGCAATAATAATGTTGTCATGTATTGCTCTCCCCGGAACATAGGCAGCCTGAAAAGGAGATATTAGTTTTTTCAAGTGAAGCTTAATTCTATTAACAAGAATCTTGGAGATCACCTTGTAAGTAATATTACACAAGCCTATGGATCTAAAATCTGCTGGGCTTTTTGGATTATCAATCTTTGGGATTAGAGAAATATAGGTTTTGTTCAAAGCTCTAGGCATATGGCCATACTCAAAGAATTTCTGAACCACACTTACAATGTCAGATCCTATTTGAGACATGGTTGCTTGTCCAGAGAAGTCCAAGGAGGCCTATCATTTACTTCTGACAAATTGTTATGCTATGTAAAAGATTTGCTCACTAGTTTCATAAGTAAATTTTGTCCGTGGCAGTGAAACCAGTGTCTCATCTTAACGATGATGTAATAGCACATTTGACATGACTACACGTGGCAAGATCTGAAGATGGGAGTACCTTAATACGATACAACAA
Source organism: Papaver nudicaule (assembly GCA_023529015.1). Classification (NCBI taxonomy): domain Eukaryota; kingdom Viridiplantae; phylum Streptophyta; class Magnoliopsida; order Ranunculales; family Papaveraceae; genus Papaver; species Papaver nudicaule. The sequence goes on along the minus strand of JAJJMA010264135.1, from coordinate 14,912 downwards.
GGAGCACCATGGAGAAGCCTATGCTACTTTATCAGATCTCGAGTTAATTCAAAATCAACGGTCAGGATGATGTATACACGTGGCAGAAGGCAGGTGAGACGTGGCGGTCACATAGAGGGCAGTTGAAACGTGGCAGTTGCAATACATGCAACGGATCTGTGTACGGCCAAGACGTGGCGCAACCTCAGCCAAGCATTATTCTGAAAGGTAGCGCGTGCTCTAAAACCCGTGCGGGAATGATGCAGACACACAAACCCGTATACCCGTATAGTAAAGAACCGTACGGGCTGATCTGTGAACAGTAAATATGTTGTAAGTTCTATAAATATAGAACTCCTCTGAATGAAGAGGGGTCGACAAAAATAGGAGAAAAACGAGAGAAGTGAGGAGAGAGGGTTTATTCATAAATCCAATCCTAACTTAGAAACAAAGAAAAACAAGAAATACACCATTGTAAGTCCGATTAATCACTCAAAGACAACTTTTATATCTTCAATGAATCTCATTCATGAGATGAGAAGTTCTTTCATTAATATTACTTTATGTCAAGTCTAAATCGTATAGGTTGTGATCTCATGCATGTATTAGCATGATCGTCATCTATTTTTGTATTTCTATTCATTACTTCCAAGCAAGCATGTTAATCTCGCTACCATGCATCCCGTGCGGGATCTATCATATGTTTTCGTATTATAAGAGTAAATATGTTAACCAATACTGGTATCATAAACCATATGACCACGGGTAATGGTTTTCTTCAAAGTTATATCTTAGGATATCATTATTGTGTCGCACTCGCATGTATGCTGCGATATTGATTGTGAGCTCTTGATCTAAGCAAATAGACTTTTGCGCTCACAGTTTGGCGCTAGAAACAGGGACATAATGTCTCGGTAAAAGTATTCTTTTCCTAGTGACCTTGTGTTCTCAAAACAAACTTAACAGCATGATTTTTCTCACTAGCAAGCAGTAGCGTTTAAAATGAATAAATTGTTATTACTTACGATGTTTTGTTCATGCTTTATTCTTATCCTGAGCCTACACGATAATACTGGTGGCACGACATGGCGGGAAGGGATCGAAGAAGAAAATCCGAAAGGACGATGGAATTATATTAATGATTTAACTAACGGAATGTTTGTAAAAAATCTACTGGGTTTTTCTATTGTTTGTTCCTTTGCAGAACATGGAGTTGCTCAAGGAGCCCCCAAAGCCAAAGAATCCGATGCCCGCAGTAAGAACGCGAAGTGCGCAGAATATCGCCATGGAGCAGGAAGCAAACCGCACGGTTGCAGTTACAAAGGCGAGCACAGTGACGGGAGCAGATTTGAGAGCAGTTGTAGCATCCAAAGAAGCATCAAGGGCCGCCGCAGAAGCTACAGCGGAAATGGTTGCAATTGCAAAGAAGAAGGTTTTGGAACAACATCAAAAGACACAAACAGCTGCTGCACACAAAGATATCGTGGGCAAGAATGCAACTGAAGAAGCACAGAAGATTGCATCAAAAGCGGCGGCAGATGCAAGAAATTCAAAAGCAGACCAAGATGCAGAAATCCGAAAGATGGAAATGGCGAGAGTAGTGAAAGAGAAAAATAAAGGCAAGATGGGAGGAACGACCCAAGAGGATTACTGCGATTACCATGGAGTAAAAGGCCACACAACCGAGAGCTGCCAAGCTGCTAAAGAGCACGCAAAAAAGCAGGCCGGACATCTTCATCAGTATGGAATGGCACCAGGCGAGCTGGGAGGATCCTCACGCTTACAGCTACCGTATCAGCTTCCCAGGAGTGGAGTAATATCACCAGTTCCAAATCCCGCCGTGCAGCCTGATAGGGTGAAACGCGAAAAACCACATGTTAACATCGAGGCCAGTGAGGATGATTCTGTTGAAGAAGAATTGGAAGCAGAGTTCTACCATCCGCATGAAATTATCCCGCGCACGGAACCGTCTCCTCAGTCAAATGCATCCATACTACTGGCAGCAGAACTAAAAGAAGCTCAAAGGGAACGGAAACTGCTAGCGGACGCGATGGCTATTCTAGCACGGGAAAATGAGGAGCTAAAGGGAAAAGCCGTGATCTTGGCGCGAGCACAACAGGTACAACCCATACAATATCAACTCCCAAGAAGTCCCGCACGAGAGGAAGGTTCGCAAAACATCCGACATCAAAACAATCAGGAAAGAAGAATGATCACACATCCCCAGCAAAGAGTCCGACCACCAGTCATACCGTACGATAACAATTACCCAAGGGATATGGATTACGACTATGAAGTAGGAAATCAATCCGCGGAGGATGACATGGCAGGAGATTATGGCGAGGACGAATATGAGGATGATTGTGGTAATGAAGTGCACGCAATGAACAGACCAACTAACCATGATGCCGTACCCAATAATCATGAACGTCAATACCGAGATGAGCTAGAAGAAATGAGAGCTGAGCTAAGAGCAATCAGAGCACACCAAGGAGGTAACAGATTGGAAGTAGCAATGCACGATGCACAGACAACACCCCTTGTTCCCAGGCTAGCACTGACTAGGATTTCCAGAAAATGTTCACTTCCGACTTTTTCATGCTACGACGGAACCAAGGATCCCGCAGCGCATTTAAGGTATTATGCACGGGTTATAGCACCATGGGTAAGGAATAATGTGGTAATGTGCAGGTATTTCCCGTCCAGTCTAAAGGGAGTCACACTCCAATGGTACGACAACTTGACTCCAAATTCCATCAGATCGTATGCTGAGTTGGCCACCAAGTTTGTGGGACAATACATGTATAACAAAGCTTTGAATACATGGACTGATAAGCTTCACGGACTAATTTCTAAGCCCGGGGAAAGTTACAGAGACTATGAGAGAAGATGGACGAAGATCTGCCAAGAAATAGGAAATGTGAGCGATGAGGCGAAAATCAGTGGTTTTACTTGGGGATTGGACAGGCACTGCGCACTTTTCGTGGAGATACACGGATCGGATCCGCAGACTGAAGGAGCATTGCGTATTATCCTTGAGAATCATGTACGATTGCAAGAGATTCAAAGAGACAACCCGCGGGGTCAGTCACATCGACCCTCGGATCGACAAAGGAGCAACCACAGGTCTTCACAAGGACAAGGGAGTACGCATCGCACCAATTCGGTGGAACCCGTGCCCCCAGAGAAGAGAGCTCATGATGGAGCAAGGCAGTACGACAACAAGCGTCTAAAACCGGGAACATGAAAAAAAAACTACGATTTCAATGATTCGGTCTACACAAAGTTGAACACGAGTATATCACAAGTCCTACGAACCCTGAAATCCCGTGCGGACATGAAGTGGCCATGGTCAAGAGGACAACAGGCTCCCCGAAACGAGAACCACAAAGATTTCTGTGAATATCACGAGTTCAAAGGACATCGAACCGAGGATTGTAAGACTTTAAAAGATTACATCCAGGGATTGGTGGACACAGGAGACCTGGGGCAGTACGTATATCAGCAACAACGCAGCCAGCGAGACAAAACGGTCACAATTCCACACAGTGACCAAGTAGTTACAATGATCACTCATTCAGAATCACGGGCTTCTACACTCGTGGGAGGTATAAGCCAGCGACTCAGAAAGCGCATGGAGAGCCATGAGATTTTTAGCATGAATGGAGAAGCCGCGGAGCAGTGGGAAGGATGGATGGCGACACCTCTAAGTTTCTCAGCAGCAGATGTAGATCAAGATATGGAGGTGCACAATGATCCTCTCGTTTTGACTCTCCCCATTGCCGGATGGAACATGAAGAAAATCTTGATTGATAGCGGGAGTTCCTTGAATGTAATGTTTTACAGTGCGTTCCTAAAAATGAATCTCAAAGATGAGCAGCTATCCCCTTCCCGATACACTATTTACGGATTCAATGGGTCCATTTCGAAGCCCAAGGGAGAAATTGTACTGGAGGTGAAGGTGGGTCCCTTGACAATCAATACGAGTTTTAGCATTGTGGACGCGCCTTCGCCTTATAATGCCATTATAGGAAGATTGTGGGTTCATCAATTGAAAGGAGTTGCATCATCGTATCATCAATACCTAAGCTTTCCTATGGATCAAGGAGAAATGCAGATCAAAGGAGATCAGGACATAGCGAGGGAGTGCCATGCGACGGAAATCAGAATGAATGCGGAGCGAAATACCAGAAAAGCCCGCAAGGAAGAAAATAAGAACATCGTCATTAACGAGTATCTCGAGGAGTCTAAGGGAAAAAGCTTAATGCACGTGCACACCGATCCGGCGTACGAAATATCAAGTACATGGAGACAAGCAGAGAGAAATAAGAACTTGGCAATTGAGCAACATCTTACGGACATAGCAAATGAAATCCTTGCTATCACACCAAAACTCAACGGAAGCACGAGCACTTCTTGTCCCGGCATGACTCCTGATGAGATAGAAGCAATGAAAGCAGTAAAGGGGAAAGCGCACGCCAAATAACAATTAAAGAAAGCTCCCCTCAGAGGAGCCCCAGAACCGCTTTTTTCCGCGGTGGAGCCTACTAAGGAAGTAAACATAAGCACGTCGGAATCCCCAAAGATGATAAAAATTGGGACATTAATGGGACAAGAGCAGGAAAACGCACTTCACCAATTGCTAATTGAGTACGCTGACATTTTCGCATGGAAAATGGGGGATATGCCCGGCATAGATCCGAAGGTTGTGGAACACGAGTTAAAGATAGAACCGGGAACGCAGCCATTTAGACAAAGATTGCGGAAGATATCACCAGATTACCAACATGCAATGGAGCAAGAGTTGAAGAAACTTTTGGAAGCAGGATTCATCAGAGAAGTCAAGTACCCGACGTGGATATCGAACATGGTAGTCGTACCAAAAAAGAATGGAGGCGTGTAGATCTGCATAGATTTTTTTAATCTTAACAAGGCGTGCCCAAAAGATAGCTATCTGCTGCCTAGCATAGACCAGCTTGTCGACGCGACCGCGGGACACGAATTGTTATCATTCATGGACGGATACTCCGGATATAATCAAATTGCATTGGCCCCTAAAGATCAAGAGCACACTGCTTTCTTTACTCCAAGAGGATTGTATTGTTACACCAGGATGCCGTTTGGACTAAGAAACGCGGGGGCAACATATCAGAGATTGGTAAACAAGGTTTTCGAACCATGGATTGGGCGTAATCTGGAAGTGTATGTAGATGATATGCTAGTCAAAAGCAAGAAGGCGGGCAGTCACTTAGAAGATCTGAGGGAAATTTTTCAGGCTATGAGGGAATGTCACATGAAAGTAAATCCGGAAAAATGCACTTTTGGAGTTACATCAGGCAAATTCTTAGGATATTTGGTTACGAAAAAAGGAATCGAGGTGGATCCTGCTAAAATTCAAGCAATCGTGGATATGCCGTCACCAAGCAAGCTCAAGGAAGTCCAAAAGCTTAATGGAAGCCTCGCGGCGCTAGGAAGGTTCATTGCGAGATCATCAGACAAATGCAAGCCATTCTTCAATATATTAAAAAAAGAAAGCAAATTTGCGTGGACGGATTCGTGCGAAGAAGCATTTCAAAGGATAAAAGAATACCTGGCGGCAATACCAATTCTTCAAAAGACCGAGCGGGATGAAGTGTTGGCCTTGTATATTGCAGCTACGAGCAACGCGGTGAGCGCCGTCTTGGTCCGGACCAACCTGAAGGAAGAACAACCAGTCTATTACGTCAGCAAAACCTTGTCTTCTGCAGAGAGAAACTACACCAAATTAGAACAACTCATCTTGGCTCAAGTACATGCAAGTCAGAAGTTAAGAACTTACTTTGACGCGCATTACGTACGCGTGATCACCAAAGCTCCACTGGGAGCAGTGCTCGAAAACACAGAGGCGGTGGGAAGAATAGCCAAATGGAACGCACAGTTAGGGCAACACAAAATCATATATGAATCCCGTACGGCAAGAAAATCTCAAGTACTCGCAGACTTCCTGGCGGACTTACCCTTGGACAATGACGACGGAGTGGACGAGATACCTGGCTTTGAAGAAGATAACGAGGATCCCAACAGTATTCTGGTTCCTTCCAACTCTAAAAGGTGGGAAGTTTTCGTTGACGGATCCCGGAATAAAGAGGGAGCAGGAATAGGCATTGTCATTACCTCGCCTTCTGGGGATCGTATAGTGCATTCGTTCAGGCTAGAATTTGAAGAGCACACGAACAATGTAGTCGAATACGAGGCTGTGATACATGCGTTACAGTTGATCATAGAAATGGATATCGATGACGTGAGATTGACGAGTGATTCACAGCTCGTCATCCGACAAATTGAGCTGGAATATCAAACTATAGATGAGAATATGATGGCTTATATGGCTTTGGCTCAGAGTCTCGCCTCCAGGATCGAGAAGATTGTCTTTCGACATTTGTGTAGAAAGGATAACCGTCACGCAGACGCCTTAGCATTCCTATCTTCAATGATGAAAGACCCGACCGCAGTTGCCATCAAAATAGGAAGAATATATGAACCCTCGATCAAATTGAAGGGAGTCATGACCACGGACCAAGGGCAGATATCTCCAGAGGAAGATTTGGAAGATAAATCTACCATGGAAGACCTTGTTGAGAAAGCAGAAAAAGATCGAGAAATGATGATTGATGAGGAAAAAGACTGGAGAATCCCGATACGCAATTTGCTGGAAAAAGGGTTAAAACCGTCAAATTACCTACAAGAAAGAAAGATTGAGTCGAAAGCAGGAAACTATGAGTTGCGAGAAGGAATTTTGTACAAAAAGTCATTCTCGGGACCACTTTTCAGATGTTTATCAAGAAAGGAAGGCCACCAAGTGTTGGTCGCCATACATTATGGAGATGCCGGAAATCACAGCGCGGGAAGATCTTTGGCGCACAAAGCAAGAATGCAAGGATACTATTGGCCATACATGAATAATGACGCCGCCAACATGTCAAAGAGGTGTGAAGAATGTCAACGATATGCCCGAAGAATCCGAGCTCCCGCCACTGCATTGAATTCCGTACTCAGTCCCTGGCCATTCGCGAAATGGGGGATAAACATAGTTGGTCCTCTCGTGATGGGAACAAAAAAAAGAAGATATCTAATTGTGGCTACGGATTACTTCACAAAGTGGGTGGAAGCAAAAGCTTTGGCTAATATTAGAAACATCGATGTCTTCACTTTCATTTTCGAAAACATCATCTGCAGATTTGGAATTCCCGCGGCAATAGTTTCTGACAATGGAGCACAGTTATCCGGAACGCACGTGGATGAACTGTTTGAACTCTTCAAAATAGCACAATTGAAGTCTACTCCCATTTATCCTCAAAGTAATGGACAGGCGGAAATCACAAACAAAACCATTGCGCTAAATTTAAAAAGAACTTTGGGGCCTAAGAAAGGAGCCTGGTGTGAACAGTTACACAACACCCTGTGGGCATACCGTACTACAAGAAGAGAGGCTATGGGAGAAACACCATTCCTACTCACATTCGGAGCTGAAGCGGTAATCCCTACGGAAGTTATACTCCCTACCACAAGAAGTGAAGCATGGGAGAAAGGACTTAACTCAGATTTGATGTTACAGAAGCTAGACGATCTAGAAGAAAAAAGAGAAGTTGCATTGCAACGCATGGAGAATTATCAGCAAAGATTAGCTAGAGAGTACAACAAAAAGTCCAGATCCCGAAACTTTGTGGTAGGTCAGTATGTATTAAGGGTCATCCCCGCGTACCAGAACGAAAAAAGCAGGAAAATTTGCTCCAACTTGGGGAGGGCCATACATCATCCATGATATAGCCGGGAAGGGTTCATATGTTCTGAAGAACATGAAGGGGCAGACTCTACGTCATCCATGTAATGCAACGTATTTGAAACCGTATTACCCTTAATAGTTTCAGAAATCAAGAAGCGCGGGGTCGCGCACCGCGGTCAGAAGAAGATAAAGGTTTAGGCCATTGAATGTATCTATCTCTGAGAAGAATATCGGATCTATTTTCTGAATTTTACAGCATTTTAGAATTTCAAGAAGCGCAAGCGTACGCGCAGCAGCCAGAAGAAGATATGGGTTTTCCATCACCAATGTATCTATCTCTGGAGGGGAGTTGCAGACCTCATATATCAAGCACTAGTTCGAGTATTATAAAGCCGCGTCAACCTAAAAGCGTGTATATAGCGTCATCGAATTGCCAAGAGGAAATCCAGTTTCACCTCAACAAAAATAATTATGTGTATGTAAATAAATTTAATAAATAAAGATAGTGCATGATTATCACCCGTGGACGTAGGTATTTCGATACCGAACCACGTTAAATCAGTGTGTCAAAATTGGCGTCAATTATGATATCAATAGAAAAGAAGCTTACAAAGCCCAAAATCATCACGATACCGTCAAAACCAACATTTTGACAAGAGTATCCAACAAATGTATAAATGGGTAAAAACACGCCATGTGTAATCTCTCTAGATTAACCTCGTAAGCGTCAATAAGTGTAAGACCAGAGGTTTCAATCGAAAGCAGAGATGCCTAACATACAACACAGATCCGTACCCAAAAGGAGACAAGATCCGGGTAGGGAAACACCCCATACATGATTCTGCTTCCCTTTGGCCAAGGCTTAGCAATCATTATGACTGGGCAAACACTTAAATAAACCTTACAACGTATCAAAGAGCACCAAGCTCGGATTAAAATTTATAAGTCAGTATTGGCCCGCACGGGACCTATCAGCTTTTACCAATACTTGACTGGGGCAAAGTCAGTATTGGCCCGCACGGGACCTACCAGCCTTTGCAATACTTGACTGGGGCAGTCAGTATTGGTTTGCACGAAGGCTCGAGAACTGCAGACAATACTTGACTGGGGCAAAGTCAGTATTGGCCCGCACGAGACCTATCAGCTTTTACCAATACTTGACTGGGGCAAAGTCAGTATTG
>JAJJMA010264132.1:0-13206 GCA_023529015.1 Papaver nudicaule | reverse complement strand
TTTTTTATTTTTTATTAGGTGCGTATCTTGGTGCGAACACCCTGGTTCGTATCTTTTACTTGTAAAGTCATTGAATTGTATATTCTCCATGTTGTGGCTTGTTGTTCCTTTATTTGAAGTGGAGGTTGATGTAGACAGTTGAATTACATCTTTCATCTCTTTGCATAACTTATTTAAGGTCTGTTGTGTCGACGTCTAAGTCTTTAATACGTAATTGGTGATTGTCTCAACCATCTGAACTTGATTATGTTGCCCCGGTGCAAATCTGGCTCGCATATATTGTTTGTTGGACTGGTTGCAGATTGCCTTCCTTTTCTTGCATTAATTTTAAGATGTTTGTGAGCTCCAAATTGTATTGCAATATCATTTTCTTCTCCACTTAGGTTGGTGCTTGGGATGATTGGTATTTGCCCCCTTTTGCTTTTAGAAGCTGATTGTAGAAGCTTGTGAAAGAAAAAGCTGATGCCCTTGTGAAGACTGTGGCAGTGCCTCAGGGTATTGACCGCAGTTATCGTCATAGGAGTTTTAGGTGTTATCTTTATTTGGACTCTGTTATTAGAATATTAGTGGTGCTGCTTTCCTCGGGCCATACTGCTTCATCGTTGTTGTTCCTTAGATACTTGAGATGTATTACAATGTTTTTCAAATGCTACTGTTGTTGTTGACTTTGAGTGTAGTCTTGGTTGTAATTTAGGCTCTCTCAGGTACCTGCACTATTAAAATAAGGGAAGGGGAAAATATAAAGTTCCATCGTCGGATCATGTCAAGAGTTTTCGTACTCAGATCATGGACGTGCTGAGTACAAGAGTTTTCGTACTCTTCTAGCGCCATGTGTACAAGCTTCTAATCTTTCAAATGGCAATAGTAATGCCCCATTCACGCCACAGGATCGGTGATCAGGTGGGTATGTAGAATTTGTATTGAGCTTCCTTGTATGCGCCAGTTGCCCCATCTTTATTTGTGGTGTGAGCTTTCTCTTTAGTGTTATTTTTCCACATTAGGTTTACTACCTTTTAAACTGCCATTGCTTTTAAATTGGGAAACTGAATCTTATTTCTCATAGGACGTGTACATACACCAGAATATAACATACATGGGTTCTTTTAGTTAGAGCACCACGTAGTGAGGCATTTTTTCAGCGAGAGCCCGTCGTCATTGAGGGATTTGCTGATGTCAGTAAGGCTTCATTCTTTTTGTGAGAGCATCATGCAATGTTGGGGTCTGATTTTTCTAATATTGGTGTTTTTCTTTAGTGTGACAGCGGCTTTAGTATCATTAGTAAAGTACCTGTGTAATAATTTAAACAAGAAGCTCATCTTATAATATTAGAGAGTTATTTTATCTTATACTCAACTGACATACAACTTCGAGTTGGTGAAGTCCTTGGCAAAAGTCTGTGAAAGCATCGGCTGTGAGGTCATTGAGGGTGAAGCATTGGTAGTGAAGGATTTTCTCCTTTATCTTCGTCCTTTTCATTCCTTAAGCTTGGTGGCGGTATTCCCCTTTCATTAGTTATGTAGTTCCATTGATGTGTATTTGCCCCCTTTTCGCTTTTGGAAGCTGATTGTAGAAGCTTGTGAAAGAAAAAGTTGTTGCTCTTGTGAAGACGTTGGGTTGGTTTTCTCCAGGTGCGTTCAAGAGAGGCTCTTGGCGTGCATATGAGGGATGCACCTATCTTTCATTTTCATTTGTAAAGACCTTGCTTTTCACTTCATTGGTTGCAAATAAGACAATCCGTACTAGGCCATCTACCTACACATCAATCGAACAAAAAGCTCATTACTTTATAAAGGTTGTGGCGTGAGTGACTCATAGCAGCAGTAGTTGTGGGTTGGAGCTTTGTCATCTCCGAGTGTGGGTGCGTCAGTTACACACGTAGAAGTTCCATTGCCCCTGTAGCTTCTCCTAGACTATGAACATGCACAGAATCAAAACAAAGAGCTTCATCGCCAAGAGCATTCATTATTGGTAGGTAACATCAGTGGAATTGGTTACGCCATGGGTCCTTCCTGGATTTCATGCATCTATCCTTCCCATCTCTTCTTTTAGCTTTATTGTTTGCATTCCGCCATTTTTCCAAATTAGGTACTTTATCTGTTGCCCTAACGTCATTCTTATTCCAGAAAGTTGTGACTGTGCCAGTGTATTGAGTGCTACCAGAGAGCTGGTTTAACATCCCTTGCTTGAGCGTTAAATGTCCACTTCATGGTTGCAATGGGAGTGCCTCTCACAGGCTAAGTATTGCAGTACGGCAGCAGGTATGTGTCTTGTCCAAGTGCGTGCAAGAGAAACTCAGGGCGCGGGCAGGAGCAACACTCATGTGTGTAATAGGGGCAATTAGTATCTTCCTTGGATACGCCGATACGCCATAGCAGCAACATGATCAGGTGTACGGAGATAGTTGCTCTGTAGTGCGAATACGTTGTAGTGAGGGTTGCTCCCCTTCCATGAGAATCGTTTATCTCTCGATCAGTAGGCTATGTTCCTACACAAAAATAGAACAAGAAAATCATTATTTACAACAGCAGTGGTCTGCTATCATGGGGTGGTATGTTATAGACCATTGGCAGGAGCTTTTGTACTTCTTCGGTTGCGTGTTTCTGTATCCCTTATTGACAGAAGTCCGTGGCATTAACTGTGAGATCATTTGGGGGTGAAGGCATTAGCTGTGGGGCTTTTTCTGCAGTGTGGGTTTCTTCTTTCCCTTGCCATGGACTTTGTGTAGTCAATTCTTTGTGAGTATAAATCCGCACTTTACATCAGGCAGTGGGGGGTTCTTTATATATTGCGGCTTCTTTGTAATGCGGCATGTTGGCAGTGAGAACACCAGGCAGTAAAGAGATGGCAGTGGTGCGTGTGGCTCTCTTGGCAGTGAGGGCAACGTCTGGTGCGGGCAAGAGCAGCTCAAGCGGGAAGAATATTATCTTGATTTGAGATTGGATGTTTATTTCCTGGCTAACTGAGAGTGCTTTTCTTAGATTATATATCTGCACAAAATCAAAACAGAAATTCATAGTTAGCATATGTAAAACATGAGCATCAGTGCGGGTCTAGCAGCAAAGCATTATCAGACGCAAGCAGCACTATCAAGGCTAGCTGTGGCAACACCAATTCCATCATCTTTAGGCTCCATTAGAATTTCTTTGATATCACCAAGAAGAGAGGGGCAGTGGCTTTAGGTACACAACAAAGTGTGAGGTACAACAGCCCTGTGAAGATGAGACACTCAGCACAATAATGGTCATCTGCGTAGCATCAATCAGTATGCGGCAGAACGCTATGAACCTGCACAAGTTTAAACAAGAGAAAAACATATGTTGGGCACTGAACCAGTACTCTAGTATGTGCAATAGTAAGATGAGGGTGTTAGTAGCAGCTTTTCAGGCGAAGGCAGGACAGTGAGGGTTTTCATTTCCATTTGTGGATGCGCTCCAATCTGAACTGCGGTGAGAGCAGGATGATAGGCATAGGCAGCTCGAGTTCGACAGTGAGGCTTTATCTGTAGTATGGGCGTATTGTCAGTGAGGGTCGCTCTTAAGTACATCTCCTTTGACCGTGTGGGATTCTTTACGGCTTGAGTGAGGGTCAGGTACATCATTTGGAGCAGATATAAATAGATCATTTGGTGCGGGCTTGGATAGGACCATCAGTACAAGAGCTTTGGCTTTTCCCAGCGATATTGGATTCCCTCCATTTGAACTTCTAATGACTCTGTAGAGTGATCTCAAAGTGAAATGAGAGGTACGCAGAATCAGTTGGCATATGGCAGTGTTCAAGAGGAGGTATTTCGCCAATTCTTAATGAACCTGCACCAAAATATACAAAGGAAACCATTACCTGGACATTACTCCAACACTTGAGTGAGGGTAAGAGTAATATGAGTGTGGGTAGTAAGAGTAGTAGCCATGTTAATGTTATCATTACAAGTGCGAATCACAAACAACTTCGAGTTGGCGAGTGCAGGAACGTGTGGGCATGCCAGGTAGTGAGGCATTCTTTAGTGAGGTCTTCTCTACTGCGGCATTCTTTACTGCGGCTTTCTTTACTGCAGGATTCTTTACTGCGGCATTCTTTATAGTGATGCTTTGTCTGCAATTTAGCGAGAACACCAAGTAGTGGTAATGACTCGGAACAACAACAGGTGCGGGTTGGAGCAGAAACATAGGCAATGAGGGACATTGGTTGCATCAAGCAGTGAGGCTTTCTCTGCAGCGTCGAAACGGCTTTAGCATCATCATGCTCGGAAAAGAGCAGTCATCAGGTGAGGGAAAGCCTGTACGTAGTAGAAGTGTGGTAGGTACCAATGTTTAGGTAACCCGCCTATACTCTATGAACCTGCACAAGTCAAAAACAAGGCTAAAACACATTTTTCCTGTCGTAGGCTTTAAAATCTGAGCTTGACCAATTGTCACTCTTGATGCGAGATGCGAAACAAGCCTAGAGAGGTTCCCAAACTGAAGAGTGGAGACATCAGTGATGCAATCACGCCTCAGATATGCAAGGCAGCAGTGTAAAGTAGCGTCAGTTGCATCTACGCCATGGCAGATATGCGGGTATGAGCAGCTTGTAGTTGGCAATGGCAGAAGTAATCATGTTTGAACATTTTATCAAACAGTTAGTGTGCATGATGGCTATTTTGAATTGATGAGTTTATCATGATTCTCTGATCTTACACTACTCCGTCCCTGCAAATTTTCCATTCATTCAACAAACCAAACAGTTCAGAAAACAAATTTCAATTATTTAGCTCCATGGTGTTAACACCATTCTTTAGTCCTTTTTTGCTGGATGTCGCTTTTTATTTTCCTTTAAAGTTTGAAACCTGTTGTATAGCTTTTTTATTTTCCTTCAAAGTTCGAAACCTGAGCTTTCTTCTTAATAATTCTGTTTTGATTTTCCCTTGAGCAAAAATTATCAACAAGCTATGAATCTCGACCAGCTTTTTCTGGTGGTCTGATGACAACCGCTCTTAGCAGATCAATTCTTCCTTCGTAAGCACTAACGAAGATTAAATCGGGAAGGTTATCGTTGAGGAAGTTGAGTATGTTCTACTCTTTCATGATCACAGAAATTGTTTCCCGTCTGAGCTGTGGTGGTTTGCTATTCGATGTCGTTGAGGGCAGAAATTTGTACTTATGGTCACTGACCAAATCATCGAAGTGGGTGTCGGCGATGAATTTTTTCTTTGGTGATGAGATCCCTTCCGCCTTGGATTTTGATTTTTCTCCCTGTGTGAATTTCATGGATTTTGATTTTGGTTCCTCCTCATCGTCTATACGGATTACAGTCTCTTCAGTTTTTGCTTTTAAGATGAACTGCCATCGGTTAATAAACGAAACGAAATTATGTGCAAGAAGAAAACAAAATTTGTTTTAGTTTAAGATTTTGAAGTATGAACCAGTTTTTGCTGAGAAGAAAAACAAAATAAGAGTCTTTGTTCTTTCTTCCTCATCCGGATATCAGCTGGTTTGAGTTGGAGACGAGCATTTTGGTGCCTGAAAGCTGTTATATTTTGACAAGAATGCCCCTTAACCACTTATATTCACTGGATGTGCTACTGAACTTGCTGGAACTGTTGTTGTACTCACAGGAGCTGCTGCCAAAACTAATAGATCCTCATTTTCGGACCTCCAAAGCACAGGCACACCAAAAATGTTTTAATCGCTCCCTGTTTCTAGCGCCAAACTGTTTGTACCAAAATGTATCCCAAGGATCTTGGTACAAAACAACCAATTTATAAGGGTTATAAACATATTTATAAAGTGTAAACATACATGAATTTAGATACACAAATATAAGTGTTAAGACATAATTATAAACACAAGTATAATTGAAAAGATATGATCATAAGCAAGTAATTTAGCCATTAGATAAGAATTAAAGCTTGAATAACAAAATAACATGATATAGTATTGATGATGGTTTCATTACAAAGTATAATTTTCCATAGATAAGTTCTCAATCTTTGTGTGTGAGGGAGTAGTATAGTGAGACCATACCATTCCTCACCTCTCACCCAAAGATCCTCCCTCTCTTTACTCTACAAAGCTTTCTATTTATAGTACAAATATCTTCATAAATATCTTCATGGGTGAATACCCTTTTACCCTTATCTTAGTTGATAGGTCTTCTTAGTTCTTCTATGGTGAGTGTCGGTGTAGCTCTTAGTATGTTGCTCCGTGCTTAGTCTTGCGCCATGTGTTGGTGAGGACCTTAATCTTGCGCCATGTGTTGGTGAGGATCTTAATCTTGCTCCACGTGTTACCTTCCTATCATGATTAAGGCGGTTCCTACTCTTATTTGCGTTCACACTTGGTGGGGTCCTCACACCTCCCTTATCAGTGCGACCTTCTTCTCTTTATCTGTGGCTTCTTGCTTACTTACTACTAAAGTCTTCTTCTGTGTGCGGCTCACTCTTCTGAGACCATTGTTCTCTCACTCTTCTGTGAGACCTTTGGTTCTCACTCATCTGGTGAGACCTTTGGCTCTCACTCATCTGGTGCTCACACTTCTGGTGCTCACTCATCTGGTGCTCACTCATCCTTCTGAGACTTCTGGTGCTCACTCATCCTTCTGAGACTTCTGGTGCTCACTCCTCCTTCTCTTGTGCTTACACGTGGGTGGTGGGTACTTTGTATCAACAGTTTATCTTAAACAGGCAACAGAACATTTACAAAGAACTGTCGACTTGGGTATTCTAGATGATATGGCTAGGAAATATGGTTTGGACAAAGACTATGTGAAACCGAGGAAATGGTACATTAGCTCTCCAACTATATCTGTGGATTCTTATATTCCTCTCAATATTGAGGAACATTATGTGGGTGATGAAGATGAACAGAGTAATGACCAAACTAATGACCAAACTAATGACCAAAGTGCAACAAAGGACGGTGGTGAGGAGGTTGATCCTAGTGTTGACACTGAGAAGACTGATTCTTATGACGGTGATGATGGGGTTGTTCATGAGAATCATACATCAGGTGGCGGTGATGATGGGGTTGTCCATTCTGCTGTATATCAAGAACTAACAGGGTTTTATGTCGATGATGATGGGGTTGCATATGATATTCATGTTAATCAACCTATTGTTGTTTTGCAAGCAGCTGCTGATGATGATAGAGCTGGCTTTGTGAATCAACAAGCAGCAATTTCTGGAGATTTGGCTAAGCTCAGGGAGCTGGAAAATCTACAGTTTGCTGAAGAGATGAAGAGGCAAGAATTGGAAATTATGAAGGTGGCTGAAATAGCCACTAGCCCTGAGAACTCTAAGAGTTCAAGCAGTAATGCTAATGTGAATGTTATCACTCAACAAGAGAATTTAGATGAGGAAGAAGTTGAGCCTACAGCCTCAAGTGAGGAAGCTCAAAATCCAAAAGCTGACACACATACTATGAGAGGTAAGCCTAGCAAAGCTGAGCTAATACAGGCTAGAGAACAGGCCAAAGAGCAAGCTAGAAGATCAGCTCGTATTTTGGAGCTGAAGGAGTCTAAGAAAGACAAAGATGCTGACAAGCCGCCTAAGCACGGTTCTAAGGGCAGTGGTCATTAATGCGTGTCTTATACTGGAACATTAATGGCTTAGCTAGACCAGTAGCAGTCAAAATTAAAACAGCTGGTAAAGGAATATAGGCCTGATATTTTTGGTGTGTCTGAACCACAAATTAAATGCACAGCAGAGGAAGTGAAGAAGATATATCTTGTGGATTACAGTTTCACGGTTATTCACAATGAAAGGGAAAGAGGAGATACTTGGGTATTTTGGAGAAGAGAATGTCAACCTCCAACTGTTATTGACAGTTCAAAGCAAGCCATTATTGTTGATTATGAAGGTGTGTACGTTTCTTTTGTGCATGGTGGCCATACAAGGGAGGTACGTAAAAATTTATAGGAACAATTACATCATGGAGGAGATATACCATGGTTGGTTGTAGGTGACTTTAACTGTTATTTCAGGGCTAGTGAGAAGGGAGCAAAAGCAGGCCCTGATCTAAATTCAATGTTAGATTTTGGTAATTGGATGGGAAATAATGGACTTTTTGAGCCTGAAAACTCAGGTACTAGCATGACCTGGTGCAATAATAGAGCAGGGAATAGGCGAGTTCTTGAGAAGCTTGATAGGTTTGTAATTAATGTTGCATGGTTGGAGAAGTTTCCAAACTGGAGATATGTTGCTCATCCTAGGAAAGTTAGTGACCACTCTTCTCTGGTGGGTTATCCTGTCATGCTCAATGCACCAACAAGAGCTCCATTTAGGGTTCAAAAGATTTGGTATGGGCACGAGAATTTTCTGCGTATGGTTGCGGATTTTTGGTCTCCCAGAATTCATGGTAATTATGTGTTTATTTTCATCTCTAAACTAAAGAGGTTAAGAGTGGTAATGAAGGAATGGAATTGGGCAGTTTTTGGCAATGTTCATGTTCATCTTAAAGAGGCTACAATTGAGTTTGAAGCTGCTCAGTTAGCCTCAGATTTAGACCCTATAATGAAGTGCTTTCTGAAGTCCTTAATGCTGCTAAATTAAAGGTCAAGAATGCTAGGCATGTTGTGGCTTCAATGTTGAAGGAGAAGGCAAGGATTAACTGGATTGATCAGGGTGGCAGCAACACGGCTTTCTTTCACAACAGTATACGAATGAGGAGAAGTGCAAACGCTATAACTGAGTTGGAGGATGAGAATGGAACTGTTATCACAGACGACATTCAGCTCAAAAATCACACTATTCGATACTATGAGGATAAATTCAATGGTGATGTTACTACTATTGAGGACTCAATTTTTTGAATATCCCCATGAGATATTAAGTGAGTAGGAAGCTGGTCAGATGGATAAGATACCAGGTTATGATGAAATCAAACGTGCGGTTTTTGATTTAGAAGCGGATTCTGCTCCAGGCCCTGACGGGTTTCCGGTTAGCTTTTACCGGCATTGCTGGGATATCATTAGTGGTGATTTGGTTAAAGCTATTTCTTCGTGTTGGATCAGTGGAAGGATTGCAAATGGAGTTAATAACAACTTTCTAATGCTTCTGCCGAAGGAGAAAGGAGCTAATAATCTAAAGAAATTCTGTCCTATCGGATTGAGCAATTTCTTTTTTTAGATCATAACCAAGATTTTAGCAACAAGATTGGGCAGTGTCTTGGACAAGTTGATTTCTGAGCATCAAGTAGCTTTCTTAAAGGGTAGACTGATTCATGAAAATATAGCTTTGGCTTCAGAAATGATCAACGAGCTAAATGAGCAAAGGCAGTATGGTAATGTTGGCATGAAATTAGATATTACACAAGCATTTGACACGGTGAGCTGGAACTTTGTGCTTCAAGTTTTCAAACAGTATGGTTTTTCAGAGAAGTGGTGCTCTTTTCTGTTAAACATATTCAGGTCTGCCAGAATATCAATACTTTTCAATGGTAGTCCAGAGGGTTTCTTCAGCATCACAAGGGGTCTACGACAAGGTGACCCTTTATCCCCTCTTATCTTTGTGCTCATGGAGGATGTTTTGAGTCGCAACATAATCAAGCTATTTGCTACGGGTAGGATGCAATACATGCTAACTAAGAAGGGTGTTTCTCCAACACATCTCTTCTTTGCCGATGACATTATGGTGTTTTGCAAAGGCAATGAAGCTAGTCTAAATAATTTGTTACAACTGTTGGACAACTATGCTTCTGCTTCAGGTCAAGTGGTGAATAGTCAGAAGAGTAAAGTCTACTTTGGAGGTGCGAGTGTTGAGAGAAGGGATATGGTTTTACAAACTCTAGGGATGGAATTGGTTACATATCCTGACAGATACTTGGGAGTTCAGTTACTTCCGGGTATCATTAAATATAACCATGTCAAGCATGTAGTGGATATGATTCAGGCTCAGCTTAATTCTTGGGTGGGTAGACTACTGAGCTTCCAGGATAGAGTAATCTTAGTCAAATCTGTTATAGCTAGCTACCCAATCCATGTCATGGCAGTTTACTTGTGGCCTAGCAAGTTTATTCGGGCAGTGGAAAGAGCTGTTGCCAATTTTTTGTGGTCTGGAGACATCATTATTTCTAAAAGCTTCATCATCGCATATGAGAAGTTGTGTTGTCCCTATGAGAAAGAAGGTTTGGGGCTGGTTAGCTTGAAGACTATGAATGCAGCTCTTTTAATGAAGTTTTGGTGGCAGGTAAAGCACTCAAACAAGATTTGGGGGAGATTTTTATGTGCTAAATATTTGAGAAATGATGGGGAATTAATTGGTAAACTGCAAAACTCTTTTATATTCAAGGGTACAAAGCTGGTTTATCCTATTGTTGAGGCACATACTTCAACTTTAGTAGGTGATGGCAGAAACACTTCATTGTTTTTTTATTCATGGTGCACTGATGTTTGTCTTGCTGTGCATAGGGGGATATTTAAATCAGCTAGGCCTCTCTTTTCTGCCAGAGTTAGTGATATTATAGTGAATGGGAGATGGTCAATTCCTGATGCTATGAAGATGGTAATGCTGGAAGCTGGAGTGGATGTGGAATCTATGCCGCAACCAAGAGGTGGAAAGGATTTACGAGTTTGGACTCCAGACGATAAGGGCGTGTTCTCAGTTGTGTCTGCAAGAGAACTTATCAGAAAGAAATATCCTAAAATTGAGGGAACGCTGATTTGGTGCAAAAATGTGCTTCCTAAGCTAGCTGCTCAGAACTGGAAGTTTCTACGTAAGCACTGCTGTGCTACAAAGGATAGAGTTGAAGCACGTTTTGGTTATACAGTTGACAAGGTGTGCAGAATGTGCAGTGTTGGTGTTGATTCTCTACATCATATACTATGGGATTGTGTTGTGGCTAAAAGATTGTGGAGATGGATAGAAGGTATTTTTAGACTTAAGCCTGATTACAACCTAACTACTTCTTATGCTAACTCAAAGGGCAGAGCTACAATGATAAGAAGACTTTGTGTCACGGCAAATATGGCAATAAAAGCAGAATTATGGTCAATGAGAAATAAGCTTTGGTACGAGGAAAGAGGTACTCCATTCTATAAGTTGCAGAACAAAGTCTACCGTGCAGTGGCTGCAAATTCCAGACGATTCAATGCGCACGTTCGACCAGGTGAGGATGTTACAGTCCTAAACTATTTCAGGATTACAAAAAGAACCACTAGAGTGCTGAAGACGGTGGTTATCAAATGGAAACCTCCAGTGGAGGATGAGTTACTTATTTGCTGTGATGGGGCAGCTGAAAACAATCCAGGAGATGCAGGATTGGGAGTTATTGCTCGAACTTTCCTGTAATGTTTTAGGAACTATGTCAATGGGGATTGGAGTGCAGCCGAATTTCTGGGCTGAACTTATGGCAGCAATTGTAGGACTGGAATGGGCTAAGCAATTTGGTTACGGTAAAATAAGGGTGCGTTCTGATTCCATGGCTGCAGTTTTGGCTCTAGGGAATGCCAACATCCCATGGCGTTTGAGGAACAGATGGTTGCAGGCAGCTAGCTGCTATGAGGAAGTAAATTATGAGCATATACTTAGGGAGGCAAATTTTAGTGCTGATGAGTTGGCAAAAAATGGAGCACAACTACAAGAACATGTCTCTGTGATGACTGTTGGGAGGCCCAACTATATGACTCATGTGGAGAGCCCGCTGGAGATTTATACTCGTAATACATTTGTCTAATTTCTCATTTGGGTTCTGTCTCCTTTGCAAGTTAAGCTTGGCAGATTTTCTGGCCTGTGCGCCAATTATGTTTAGATCTTAGGCTGTTGTGCTTCAGTGTTACTTTGTATAGTTCTGTATAATCGTTAATAGGCACCCTTTAGGTTGTTAGGGGGTGTCTGTGTATAGCTGTTATTCTCTTGTAATTTTCCCACAACTTTCGAGAATTAATTGAATGACCTATTAACAACTAGTCCGAAGTCTGAGAGTAGGTGTGTTGGTGGCTTAATTCTTAAGAGTATTCAAACTGGACGAGGTCCCTGGGTTTTTCTACGAGTTTGTAGTTTCCTCGTTGTTTTAGGGGTAAAACAATAAAGAGAATCTAAGGGGTAAAGTGTGAAGTGTGATGATATAATAAGAAGTTGTAATGGTATTCGAGAGGTCAAGATCGAACAAGACTCGCCTAAACCAAGAAATGGCCGTTCGACTATTGCTTCAGTTACAAGAAGAGGATATAGGGTTGGTTTAGGGAGGGAAGCAGAGAAAGATGAGATCAGAGAATTGCTATAATTTCTGTGATGTTGATGATTAAATTGCTAAAAAAGAATGGATATTCAGTTCTCACTAGATATTGAATGTTGAATGAGAAGAGTTAATCAATTATCGATAAGACAGATTGATTATACTTGCACTGAATTAAACTGTTGAACTTGTATGTTCGTGTTGTTGTTGTTTCCAAACTGGTCGAGTGACCTATTTATAGCAATAGAATTCCAACTGATCTCGTAAGAAGTGGAAGAAGTGGAAGAGTGGGAGTGAGGAGTGAGTGGGGTCAGTTGTTAAGAGTCTTGCGCCTAATAATAGGGAAGACTAACAACCCACTACCTTATCCCATCTTTCCAGCAACGTTCACACGACTTAGTGTCTTTCCCGTTGAGTGATTGAGCCGTTGAATCACACGTGCCGTAGACCGCCAAACCAAAACCCTAAAGAATATCCCCCCATGTAACTTACTTGATTCTCGTAAGATTTGCTAAGTGTTGAATATTTGTTAAGTCAAAGATGACTAGGTGCAAAGTCGTACCAATTACTGGTAAACTCAGGACTTTGCGTAAAAATAGAGATTAAGTGATAAGCTTGTGTATCTCTTTTAGGTTTGGTCTAAGGATTGACCCGGGCAATCGCCATTTAAACCAATGAGAGAAGTCTAAGGGTTGAGCTATGCAACCGCCATTTAGACTGAGAGGATTTCAGCAACTCTTTGTGGCCATAGTCAAGTAAATACGACTTTTGATTTGCCATAAATATGAAAAATTGGCTTGTGGCATGTAATGCACCAATTCTCTGAGTAATGAAGACATATGAATGTCCAAAATAATATAAGTCATAGCCATGAGCCATGATTAAGAATTATAGCACTGATTTATAGAAGCAAGTCTATAATCAGGAAAAATAGACGAGTGATGCTAACACGGCGTAGCCATCATCAAGAATGCATAAGCATTGCCAATCCAAGACCTAAAGATAGGCCACAATAATCCTTATATATAATAATTGAAACCAAATACTCATCTCCCATTCA
>JAJJMA010264118.1:0-10464 GCA_023529015.1 Papaver nudicaule | reverse complement strand
CGTGGACGCCGGTCGTGGACTCTGGTCGTGCATCCCACATGTCGTCTCTTGACGCGCATGTTCACAAGCTCCGCACCTACTATCTAGGCTGCCAAGCAATACATAGTATTTGGGTGCCTTTATTGCTCTACTTAGCCAATAAAAGGGCGCCAAAATACTAGGGTACAAACATCGGCCCATGTTAACCTCTAACAAGTTAGAGGTTAAGAAGGTTGGGTTCTACCCATCACAGAATCTTATTGACGGCAACTCGCCCCCAAGCCTGTATCCTGGTGCTGTCTCTACCCGCCCCCAAGTATACTGTCAGTACTAGGAAGTCTACATACCCCAAGCATTAGTCGTCACTGCCGCAGATGGAGTCATGTAACGGAACCTCAACACTAATGTGGTGCAGCTCAGAGTTGAAAGGGTGCACTCCTTCCAACAGTAGCACGCACACACACACACACACACACACACACACACACACACACACACACACACACACACACACACACACACACACACACACACAGATTTATGATTCAGGTTTCCCGCAATCTTGGACTGCATAGGGGGCCAGCCTATCATCCAAGATTGCACATAAAACACCAAATACGTATCCACAATCTGGACATAAAAGATAGAGAATAAGATATCAAAATAATACTGAATTAAGATTCTGAAAGTAAACAAGATAAGTACCCGCTGCTCGACAAATTTACCTCGTTAAAACCCAGTGGGAAAAAGAGTGCAGCACAACGGGGTTTCAGTAATACATGAAATCAAATCAATGGTAAAATCTCTTCATATGAAAAACCGTTCCAAGGTTTCCATGGCTTGGAATCATTACTCCCGTCCAATTTTTTCAGCCAATATGAACCCTTTGATGCGGGCTTGTCTACTATGTATGGATCCTCCCAGTTTGCTCCGAGCTTCCCACAGTTGGGCTCCATTGTTGCAGGTCGGGTCTTCTAGAGCACGTATTCCCCAGGCTGGAATATTCGTTCCTTGACTTTTCGATCATAGCCATGTTTGACTGCTTGTTGGTATCGAACCAGATGTTGCAAGTCTTGCTCTCTCTATTCCTCCAGAAACTCTTTATCTAAGGCCAGTACTGTATCATTACTCAATAGATTTAGTTTTGATTGTGCTTAACTGCACCTCAGTAGGTATGACTGCTTCTGTACCATATGGCAGTGTGAAGGGAGAAAATCTAGTTGATCTTCTTGGAGTCGTTCGGTAAGACCACAAGACAACTGCGAACTCTTCTACCCATATACTCTTTGCTCTTTCCAGTCTCTTCTTCAGATTTTCAAGAATGACCTTATTAGTCGCCTCTGCCCGACCCTTGCTCGGGGCGTAATACGGGGCTAAGAAATTATGACGAATATTTAAATCATTGCAAAATTTCTTAACAACATTTGACTCAAACTGTTTCCCATTGTCAGATATCAGCTGATATGGGATTCCAAATCTGCAGATGATATTCTGCCACAAAAACCTCTTGACATCGTTACTTTCTACCTGTACCAGTGCCACCGCCTCCACCCATTTGGTAAAATAGTCAGTTGCAGCTAGTACATATTTTACTCCTCCAGGTGCCTTGGGAAATGGTCCCATCACGTCCAATCCCCACTTTATGAATGACCAGAGACTCAATGTTGGGTGTAACTCGTTAGCAGGCCTCCTGGGAACTCGTGCATGCTCTTGGCAGGCTACACACTTTTTCGCGAACTCTTTGGCATCTTTCTGCAAATATGGCCAGAAATATCCCTGAGTGAGTATTCAATGAGCAAGACTGTGTCCTCCTGCATGATTTCCGCAGATCCTTCTCTTAAAATCTTTTGCCCATCTTCCATGGACACACATCTCAAGTATGGTTCCAGAGCAACGGGAGCTCGGTATAACTCTCCTTCGATCAAGGAATACGTCCTGGCATGTTTGGTTACCTTACGAAGACTCTTTTCTTCAGGAGGTTCACCAGTTTTTAAATAATGGATATAAGGCTTGCGCCAGTCTGAGTCAGTTTCAGCACGATCACTTGATTCATGCACTGTTAGGTACCATATCGCCCCCACTAGCTTGTTCGAGAGTCAAAACTGATTGACTCTCGGAAACGCTAGGTAACTCATGAAAATCAACGACAACGAACCTAGCAGTTTTAGACTCAACTGCGGAGGATACGTAAGCTAATGCATCAACATGACGATTTCTCGACCTCGGACGTTGCATAATTGAAAATTTGTCAAACCCACTTGCCAGGTTTTTCAAACAATTCAGATAGGACATCATAGTTTCATCTTTTACTTGATAGGAGTCAAGAACTGATTGACTACCAGCATAGAGTCAGTTATCAGTTTCACAACTTTCGCCCCCAGTTGCTTGACAGCCTTCAATTCTGTAATTGCAGCCTCATATTCAGCTAGTTGTTTATCGCTGAAAATCCCAATCTGGTTGCCTTATCGATCATTGAACCTTATGGCGTATGGATAACACATCCAACACCAGCTCCTCTGAAATTGGAAGAGCCGTATGTAACAACAGTCCATATAGGTTCGGACGTTTCTACCTCTATCACAGACTCGCCCCCAGTCTGACTGGTGGTCACAACTAGGGGTTTCAGCAACAGTTGTTCCTCTTCCATTAAAGTATCTATGTCATCAACATGGAAATATGCCAATAAGGCAAAAATTGCGTGTCCTTTCTCTGTTGTGCGGGTCTCGTACTTAGTCTCATAAGCTCCAAGACAATTCGCCCATACGGCCAAGCGACTCGAATCATCAGCTCGTCCAAGAACTCTCTTTAACGAGTATTCTGAATAGACAATGATTTCTTTACCTTGGAAGTAAGGTTTGAGACGTCGTGAAACATGAACTAGGGCAAGCGTTATTTTCTTGATCCTAGTTTACCTTGGTTCTACTCCAGTCAAACGTTTACTGATGTAATAAACTGGCTTCTCATGTGGATCAGTAACGAACAAAACAACGCTCACAACTCCCTCTGTCGCAGCCAGGTAGATCCCGATGGACTGCCCAGATTTTGGACTAACCAAAATTGATGGAGTAGACAAATATAACTTAATTGCGTTGAATGCCTCCTTGCACTCATCTGTCCACCCAAACTTGGGTGCCTTTTTCAAAGCTTCAAAAAATGGCTTGCATCGGTCCGAAGAGTTTGATATAAAACGGTTCAAAGCTGCGAAACGACCAGTAAGTTTCTGAACCTCCTTCTTCGTTTTCGGTGATGACATTTCTTTGATGGCTCTGATTTGCTCTGGATTCGCCTCAATTCCCTGATGGGTGATCATGTACCCGAGGAACTTGTCAGATGATAACCCGAACGAATACTTAGCTGGATTAAGTTTCATCCGATAACGTCTCAAAATATCGAAAACCTGTTGTAGGTCCTGTAGGTGCGAACCTCCTGTTCTGACTTCACTACCATGTCTTCAATATATGCCTGCACAGTCTTGCCTATCAAGTTGACGAACATAGCATCTACCAAAGGTTGATATGTGGCACCTGAGTTTTTAAGCCCGAACGACATCACAGTATAGCAGTATGCTCCTTTTTCAGTTATGAAAGATGTATGCTCCTGATCCCCCTCGAACAGTGGTATTTGGTTGTACCCAAAATAACCGTCCATGAATGACAGTCGCTTGTATCCATAAGTTGCATCAACCAGATCGTTAATCCTTGAAAGGTGATACGGATCACTCAGACATGCTTTGTTCAAATCAATAAAATCGATACATACACGGATTTTACCATTCTTCTTCGGAAATGACACATTGTTCGACATCCACTGTGGATATAGTACCGGACGAATAAATCCTTCCTTCAACAGTTTCTCGATCTCGACTGCTACTCCATCTTTCTTTGTGGATGACATATTTCTAGGTTTCTGACGAACTGGACGTGAACCCTCGTTGATGTTAAGCTTGTGACAAGCTACACTGGGATCTAATCCTGGCATTTCTGAAAAGTCACAGGCGAAAACATCCACATTCTCCTTTAACAGTGCGATCAACTCATCCCGCTCGGGTTGGGGTAATGCTCCCACGAACGTAGTCTTATGCTCCTCGTTCCCAATCTGCACCTCCACCAACTTCTCAATTGTTGGTGGATCGACAACGTCCTCTCATTTATATGATTCAGTCGGGAGAGGCTGCTGTAATTGCTATTTGGTTTCTGTCTATAAGATGTGATAACCAGTCACATCAGATATTCTGTATTCTTCCATTACATTTTCATGGCATTTGTGGGCCGCCATATGGTCGCTTCGAACTTTAACGACTCCTTCAGGAACGACGAACTTCAAACACTGATGGTACATTGATGTGACAGCTCCGATCGCGTTATCCAGTCACGTCCCACAATTGCATTGTAAGGAGCTCGACATTCAAGTAGAAGAAAACTGCTGACAACAGTTTTGGTACCAACAGTCATAGGCAGTTTCACTTTGCCGATAGCTTTGGTGGTTTCTCCACTGAAACCAATTACAAGATTTTCATACTTCTCGATCAAATCCTCGGACAAGTTCATGGCTGAATAAGCTCCTGAGAATAAGACGCTTACCGAACTACCTTTGTCCAGAAGGACTCGATGGAAACAGATTATGCCAATCCAAGCAGTAATGACAGCAACATCGTTGTGTGGGTAATAGACCCCTTTTTTTTTATCTTCGTATGTGAATCGATTTTTGTGCATCCAACCTCCAGAGTTTCTGCCGCCTTTCCTTCGAGAAAGTCGACGTGGTTGAGAACATGAACTGGCTCTCGTGCATGGTCTTTTTTTACGTATTCCTGTAGTTTTCCAGCGTCGATCATCCTCTGGACCTCGAACCGGAACGCCTTACAGTAATCGATCTATGTCCATGATCCTTGTGATATTCGCAAAATTTGTTCTTGTCACGCCTATCTTTCACTACACCATATTTGGCAGAATGCAACAAAAATTAGCAACGGCAATGTAGCAGTTGCGACATCGCAACTGTATTTGGTATGTTGCTAAAATTTAGCAACGGCGAGCTTGATGTTGCTAGCTACGCAACTGTTGGTTTTCTGTTGCTACTTGGCAACAGTTTGGTTTTAAGTGTGTGAACCGTGTGTGTGCACGGTAACACTTTTGGTATTTTTCGCACCCCTCAGATTTAGCTATGGGTATTCTGTGTACCCAAAAAAAATTATCGAGGGTATAAAAGAGAGGAAACTCACTTAGGTTTTTCATTCTATCTTTTTTTTTCTTTCTCTTGCTTCTCTGCTGCTGCGAAAACTAGGGTTGTTGTTGCTGCTGTTTTTAAAAGTGAAATTAGGGTTCATCTGCTGCGAGAAGAGAAGATTAGAGAAGTTAAACTGCTGTTGTTGTTATAACCTTATAGAAATTAGGGTTCTTCTGCTGTTGTAAGTTTGTTTTTTAAAGTTAGGGTTTCGGATTCCGTTTCAGTTTTTAAAGAGAAGATTGATGGTTTCTTTTCTTTGTGTAGGTACTGTTGTTGTTGTCAAATTAGGGTTCTTCTGCTGCTGTAAGTATGAATCTGAATCTTAAATTATGTTAGTTATTTGCTTAATTTTATGATTTGGGTGTTTGGGTATCACAAAATTTGATGTGTTGTTGAAATACGATTTGGGTGTTTGGGTATTTAAAGAAATGGCAGAATTTAAGAGAAGATTGATGGTTTCTGCTTGTTCTGTAGGTACTGCTGCTGTTGTTGTGAAATTAGGGTTTATTTGCTGCTGTTGGAATTACTCTGTAAGTATTTGATTTGCATGTTGGTGTTATGAAACTGAAATTGGGTTTAGTATTCAGTTAATTTAAATTTATGGGTTGGTTTTTATGAAACTGAAATTAGGTTAATTTTTTAAGAGATTTGGTATTGGCTTAGTTTCTGTGATTTGGTATTGGCTTAGTTTCTGTGATTTGGTATGATAGTAGATATGATAGTAGATTTATTTGACATTTTGTATAGCAGAGTAACTTGTATAGCAGCATATAATGATTTTTGTATTGGCTTAGTTTTGATGATTTGGGTGTAACAACATAATGTCCTGTGGTAGGGTGGCCGAATCCCTGAATACGACCATTTTCATTCTTTAGAGAACGAAGCAGAAGGTTCACCACAGGACATTGAGTGTTTTTTTATTGTTATGTTGCTATTGTAGGGTAATTCAAATATGCCATGTACTGTTGATAAGGGTTGGATTACAACCATCTATTGATTGTTGATTAGAGTCTTAACTATTTTTTGTATAGTAAGCTTTAGCTATGTGCTAGCCACTTAAACTTGTAGTGAGGAACATAATAAAGACCGACTTCAATATTGTACATAACTTGTCCTGAGGATGTTATCTTAGTTTTAGTTATGTGGAGATATATTAATATAGATGTTGAGTGTTGAGGATTTGGTATCCAATGAATGAAAAATTAAGCCATCTATAGAATAGAGTAACTTGTATACCATCTTAAACTGATGGAGTCTGCATCTTAACTAGTATAGTAACTTGTTCAAGGTTTTTGAGTCTGCAATGTGCTTATGTCTTCCTCCCTCTTAATTACAGGTAATTATGGCTCAAGCGGAGGTCGATGAAAAAAAACTGCCCAAGTATAAGGAAGATGTCTGGAGAGAACTACAGGTGCAAGGATACCAGGCTTTTATAGCAGATATCATTGGAGAAAAACATTGTACACATGAAGAAAGTCTTTTACTGTGTGGGGAAGCAAGTTTGCTTCACGGTGTGGAATATAAGCCTTCCTCGGCTTCACCTGAGAAGGCAGATATCTTGATCTCTGAGCCCATGGGTAAGTTTCTTGCCTCATCATTTTAGGTTATTGGCAAGAAGAAGTATGTGTCAGCTTCAGTTACGTTTCAATTACTTAACATGTATATATGTCATTGATTAAGAACTTGAGCTATGTACAATTAACATGAATCAGATTAAAATTTGTGTTGTTTGTTTCCTGTTCATGTGTGTATGTTGAAGTGATTCTACTTCTTTCATTAGTACTTGGTGGTAGTAAAGAAGTAGTAGCAGCAAATTGTCGCGTGCTCCTCAACACTCAAACCTTCTTCTTGCTTTTTTTTATCACTTGCTGGTAAAGAAGAACAAGAAGAAGGTTTGTGGGTACAAGGAGTGCGCCTTTTTGCTGCTTAGGTAGTAAGTAACAGCAAATTGTTGTTCGCGGCCACCCGGCCAAATCCTCTACTACTATCATTATCACTTTGTGGTCGTATAGAAGGCGAGGGTTTGACGGTTTGTGGCCGTGTGCGCCTCTTTGCTGTTTAGGTAGTAAAACTTTTGAAAACTAGTATTTGCATTGCACTTTCAACTCACCGGTGTGCTCAAACAGGAATCTGTTTTCCTTTGAGTTGTGTGTATGTGCAGAATTTGTAATGTTATGTGTTTTGCTTTGTAGAAAATCCGGACAGTGGAACAGGATGGGAAGACCATTAAGCTTCAGATTGTGAGTTGCTTTCTTCTTTTGGTTATATTGTTTCGTATTCTTTATGATTGGATGGTTTTCACCATGCATTTTGGACATGGAAGGATGAGAGAATATTATATACAGTTACGCAGTCTATAAATGCCTCTGGTTTATGCATTCGTGTGTATTAGTAGTAGATATTTAAATCATCTTGTCCAGAATTGTCGAAATTGTTAGGGATTTGTTTTACTGCTTTGATGTTCTATCTTGTGTATAAATGTAACATCTCCTTTCAGATTTGTGGTTCACGACATCTTTCTGCTGAATCCAGTGTATGTTTCTTGTGTCAGGTGTTCATACAAGGAGTCCCACACAAGGCCATCCCAGAGGACATAGAGCGTATGTTGTCTGGCTGTTGGAGGTTAAGCATTCACCGTTTTTTTATTAGTCTGTAATCTGTATGGCCTGTATGTCATCTCCTGAAAATCTTATGTTCATTTCTGTCATAAACGTTTGTAAAATTCTCTCCATTGGAGAGTAAGAATTAATGTGTATGCATGAATTTGTAAGGACAGTACAAGTAAGAATAAGATTGGTTGTAGGTAATTCTGTGTGGGAAATAATATTTGTTGGGGAATCACTGTTTTGACCAGGTCAAGCAAGACTGACCTTTGTCTGACCAAGTCAAAGACTGACTAGGTCAAAGTCAAGGTCGGTCTTCTTTGACCTGGTTATTTTTTTTGACTTTTGGTAAAAATTAGCAACAGTTTGAGAACTGTTGCGAGCAAAAATCTAGCAACGTCAACCCAGCCGTTGCCAAACAGTTGCTACTCGAATTAAGCAACGGCAACATTACCGTTGCTAAATTTAGAAACACCGTGTTTAGCAACGGCTCGCTGGTGTTGCGAGTCCACTACGCAACTGAAACTGGCTGTTGCATCCAGCCAAATATGGTGTAGTGTTTGTTTTCTTCTGGAAATGGCTGGGGGGATTTCAACTCCTTTTTTTTTTATCTTGTTGAATACCTCAGAAAGTCTGACGTTTAGGGGCGTCAGTTGATTGTTCTGACCCTTTTCTCCCGTCTCTCTCTTCTCGTAGCGGTTGTAACTGTGTAAAACCCCAATGGTTAGATCTTACACAGTACACCCAAATATGATACACCAACATACACACTATCATTCCCAAAGCATATATCCATGCAACAATCATGAAAGATATAAAGGAGATAAGAGTTAGGGTTACTTGACAAGATGATTTACTTGGTTCGCCCATAAATAAGGACTACATCCAAGGATTCCACTATTATAAGTATGATTACAACACTCTTTTACCTTGCTAATCTTCTATGTTTTATTCCTCGAATAAGAACCCTAACCTTAGTCTTGGGCTGTAGAGAGCAAGTAGGATACTTTTCCTCTCTCCAGACCAATCCCAAATGTCTCCAACCCCTTTCTCAGTAGGTTAGTTCACTATTTATAGACCCTTTACATGGTGGCAAACAGCTAATACAAACAAGGTTGGACTGACACTATTTGTCATGACTCGCCGACACATATACATCGGCGAGCTCACTCCTTACTTCACAAGCATAGACGAGAGAATCTTCTAGGAGATAAAGTTGATGACGCGTCCTCCACTGAGTCAACCAGTCAACCTGACAATATATCCGTTCTGACTTCTCTTAAATGCCCACCTAAATATCACCTAACTATCACCTAACAATTGGCGACAGGTCCTTCTCGTTGATCCCTTACTCGCTGATACCTTACTCGTTGATCCCTTACTCGTTGATCCTTACTCGTTGATTCTTATATCGCCCATCTTGTTACTCGCTGATCCAGGACATCTCAGCTGTACTCCTTTTGTGCAGCATCTCATCTAAGATGCTTTTATGTGGGATAGGTATTTTCTACCCTTACATTTTGCCTCTTTCATCTCCTAAGACTTCAGTCGCCGGGGATGAAACTATAGTACTCGCCGAAAATACCGCCCCACGATCTCCACTAGCCTTTTTTCACGCCACACGTCCGCTATCATGCATCAGTTACTCCACGTGTCTTCCATGCGTTGCCTCCGCTTTATGACTGGTAACCGTTATACCCATTATCTCCATTACTCTTTTACAGCTCATAACCGTTATCT
The DNA here is from genome assembly GCA_023529015.1 of Papaver nudicaule. NCBI lineage: Eukaryota > Viridiplantae > Streptophyta > Magnoliopsida > Ranunculales > Papaveraceae > Papaver > Papaver nudicaule. The sequence continues at coordinate 919 of JAJJMA010264118.1, read as the reverse complement.
CCGGTTAATCTCCCCTTTACCCCTATAAATACTCGGCTCTGCACCTGCTGCTTTCTCTTCGAGCTTTCTTTTCTTAAACCCTAACCTTCTGCTGCTGCTTTATTCATCTGAGCTCTTCGTCTTCTTCCTTCCTTCACGCAAACTGAAGATTCCCCTCCTTCCTTAAGTAACTGTTGCTTCCTCCTCTTTTATCTTTTGTCGATTTCTTCATTGATTTTGTTACAGATCTTTTTTTTTTTTCTGCCATTTCCGTCACCAATAACCACCATTCTTCATCTTCTACGGCAGTACTCAAGCTGCTCTAATGGCTTCAACTGTTAAATCTTCCAGATCTAAAAGCACAGCTAGCAAGGCCAAAGCCAAATCTACTGATCAAAAGGTGCCAAGTTGGAATACCGATTGGCCTGGCTATTGTGCTCATTTTAAAGTAGAATACCTTAATCCCAAAATCCACTCTCTACCTGAGACAAAGAAAGCATCTGATCTACTATCCGTCGACGATCTTCTTCGATCCGAGACAAGTAATACTTGGGCTACCGTTGCCTTTGGTCAGCTGAAGGCTGGGCTAAAGTTTCCTCTTTACAATCCGAGTAATACCTTTATCGTTGATCTTCTTGTGGCGATAAATAGAAGTCCTTTTCAGCTAACGGGGAATGCTATCCGAGTGATGACTGAGTGGAGCAAGCGCCGAGAGGGACAGACTAACTATCCTTCGCTTGCCAATCTATGTTAGGGCATTGTCCGGTCAAACCCACTAGCGTTGGTATGTCAAGCTAGTTGTCAGTTTTAGGTGTCAAAATTCAATTCTTGATTTAGCCTACTAGAGTTTAGATTTCGGAAATGGGATATAGACAGAGTAGTAGAGACCTTGAAGACGAAGACTGTGAAGACAAAGAAGACATCAATTATTCTTCATCGA
>JAJJMA010264078.1:0-14446 GCA_023529015.1 Papaver nudicaule | reverse complement strand
GCCGACTCTAGGGTTTATCTCGGTTATTACAAACTCAATGAGTTATTTCGCGCGTGAAAGGAAATAAGGTTTGCGGTCAAAAGACTATATCACCCATTACTTTTGCCCATTTTTTAACGTGCCCCCTGTCAACGAGAGTGAGAACTGAGAAGCCATTTCTTGGTAGTAAGCAGGGAGGGCTATCTTATTAAAGGCGAGTTTGGTATTGCTCTGAGTTTTATAAAAGTGATTTTCTGTTGTGATGTGCAGTGCATTGCTATGCTATGCTGTGAAAATAAAGTAGTAGGACGTTTGGTAAATTATAATATAGAAAGTGCTGCTTGACTAACAAACTGTAAATTCTGTTTGGTAAATTGTCATGCAAAAGTGCTGATGATGTAGTTAATGACGAAAATAGACATGTTTTAATTTTTTATAAAAAATATAATCTGATTTTAAGAAATTGTATTTTTAATTCTCAGATATTTAAATAAATATAAATAATGATTATCTTATTTCAAAAGAAAAAAATATGAAAAAAAAATTGAAACGGAGAATATAGTAATATGTGCACAATATTCAAGGGTAAAATTTGTCATTTTAATAAAATAACAAGGTTAAAATGGATAATTAACTAAATGAAATTATGTGGGTCCACAACTTCTGCTTTTACTGCTTTTAAAAGCTACTCCTAGGTAGCTTTTAAAAGCAGGTCTAAAATGGAAGTGCTTTTCTCCAAAAGCACTTTGAAAACAATTTACCAAACACAATTTTTAGTAAAAGTTGGTTACAAGTTTGTTACAAAGTGTTTTTGGTAGAAAAAAAGCAATCCCAAACGGGGCTTAACTCTATGGAAACATTAGATCCTATGTACAAGAGCCTATTTTGGGATGCACCAAAAGATATGAAAGCTATGAGAGCAAAACAAAACGAATGGATGAATTATGAAGAAATTCAGGAGGAGGAACTCCGTCAAAAAAGAGAACGAGTAAAGCAGATTCACTCAATCAATAGCTACTCCCTCGAAGAGCAAGAGGAGATCAAAAGAGAATGGTACAAGGCAGAGCAGCAGAGATTGGCGAAAGCTCCTTCTTCGGCGATGGTGGTCCCAGAAACTGTTAAACATCAACAACAAGTGACCGCCGATCAACATTGGAACTCTCAAAAGCGAGGCAACTATGATGGCAGGGATAAACAAGCTAATGGGGGAGAAATGACGGTAGAGGCGGACGTGACAATCAGCGAAATGGAAATGGCGATAGAAGATACAACGACGATAATAGAAAATTTGGCAGAGGCAACTAGCAAACTTTCCAGGATGCTACACTTCCGAAACTTCGTATATCCTATACTGATGCATGGGGTCAGATCGAAAATTCAAATTGTAGAGACGACATTCGTTATCCTTACAACAGAGGAAATCCCAAGTCCCACCCACTAATACTAATTCCTTTTGCCAGTTCCATTTATTCCATGGCCATTCAACAGAAAACTGTACTTGCGTCCAACAGGAAGTTCACAGATTTATTCGTTTGGGAAAATTCCAAGACTTCCTTGAGTTACCACCACCACCACCACTCATGGTTCAGCCAATTCAAGCTATTCAAGCTCCAAATGTGTTTGAAGTAAAGGTTGAGCGTGATTTGTTGGAGTTGGATTGCTTCTCCATTGTGCATTCGAAGATCACTAGAGACGAATTCCACAACAATGTATTATCCAGGGTACATAAGCGAGATAGGCTGGGAAATGAAATTTGCAGCGTCGCCGCTAAGCAAGAGCCACTATTAGATTGGATGAAAGCTTGTGTGGGTTTCTCTGCCGATGAGATACCACCTGAAGGGAGAAACCATAACAATCCTTTGGTCCTCACTATTCAAATGGGAAGATTCAAGCTACCCAAAGTCCTTATTGATCCAGGCAGTTCGGTGGATATCCTTTTTAACTCGGCATATGAACAATAAAAGCGAAAGATACAAAAATCCCTTCGCCGACAATTTTATCGTACAACATTTACGAATTCAATGGGATTGCCTCCAAGCCAAAGGGAGAAATTGAGTTCAAAATTGTCATCTGTGACGACCTGGCTCTGGATACTACCCTTTGTATCGTGGAAGTTGATTCGCCGTATGCAGAAATCTCGGGGAGACCATGGTTGCACAACTTGAAAGGAGTACCTTCTACTTATCATCAGCGTTTAAGGTTCCCGACACCTAAGGGAGTCGCTGAGTATGTGGGAGATTTAACAGTGGCAAAAGCTTGCAATGCAGCGGACATCCAAATTCGCGAAAATAGGAAAACAAAAATTATTGAGAAGAAGAAACAAGGTAAAGAAGCCTTAAAGGAGCAGGAGATCCTAGACTTCATCACCGGCCCATCAAAATACATACATTCGGTAAACTCAGCAGAAGATTCGGCGAAACCTGACGGGAAAGCATTATAGCAATTAAAGGAACCATCGCCGATGGGAGAACCTGAATTACATTTTACGGCGGTGGAACCCACCAGGGATATAAACATCGGCGAGGAGAATGCTCCAAAAATGGTGAAGATCGGCACTCTGTTAAATGATGATAAATCGGCGAAACTACAAGCATTACTTAAAGAGTATGTGGATGTCTTTGCTTGGGGAATGAACGAAATGCCGGGCATCGACCCAGCAATAGCATGTCATAAATTAGATATTGACCCGAAGTTTAGGCCTTTCAAGCAAAGGATAAGGAAATTGGCACCAGCCTACAAAGAAGCAGAGATTGATAAGATGAGGGCGTCTGGTATCATAAGGCCAGTACAATATCCTCAGTGGATAGCGAATATGGTGGTGGTACCAAAGTGAACAAGGGAGTGTGAATTTGCATTGACTTCAGCGACCTCAACAGGGCGTGCCCAAAGAATAGTTTCTCATTGCCAAGTATCGACCAAACAGTAGACGCCACATCAGGTCATGAGCTACTATCATTCATGGATGGTTACTCAGGATATAACCAAATACCTTTGGCAGAAACATACATCCTTCTTTTCTACTAAAGGATTGTTCTGTTATACCAGAATGCCATTTGGATTGAAAAACGCCGGCGCTACTTATCAAGAGATGGCGCAGAAAATGTTTGAGAAATGGATAGGAAAAACAATGAAGGTTTACGTCGACGACATGTTGGTAAAGAGCAAGGCCAAGCAAACTCACGTCCAAGACTTAAAGGAAATATTTGATCACATGCGTATTACAATATTGAAGATAAACACGGCGAAGTGTGTTTTTGGTGTGACCTCGGGGAAATTTTTAGGGTACGTGGTCACAAAGAAGGGAGTAGAAGCTGACCAAGCAAAGATTAAAGCAATCATAGATATGCCTTCGCCGGTGACGGTAAAAGATGTTATGCGACTTAATGGAACATTGGCTTCGCTGAATAGGTTCATCTCCAGGTTCTCCGACAAATGCAAGCTATTTTTCCAAACACTAAAGAAATGCGAAAAGTTTAACTGGACTGAGGCACACGAAGCTGCATTTCAAGGCATTAAAAAGTACCTCGCCACTCTCCCAGCAATTCAACCACCAGAGCATGGTGAGGAACTCAAAGTATATCTCGCCGCAACAACAGTAGCAATCAGCGCTGTCCTTGTAAGAACCAAAGGTGGGGAGACACCTATATACTATATCAGCAAAACATTGCAGGGGGCGAAAAAGAATTATACTAAAATTGAGCAACTAATCTTGGCATTAGTTTTTGCATCTCAGCGATTGCGTCCGTACTTTCATGCTCACCCTATCGTTGTTCTAACCAGGACTCCCATAGAGTCAATTATACATAGCTCTCAAAGAGTAGGACGGATTGCTAAATGGAACACGCAAATTGAACAGTTCGGCGTGCAATATGAGATACGTACAACGCAGCGATCTCAAGTCATTGCAGACTTCCTCGCTGACTTTCCAATTGAAGAATAAGAAGAGATAGAAGATGTCCCTTTTTCGCTAGATGAGCACGAAAATGAGATACCAGAAATATTGAAATGCAGTCCTACAGGCTGGGAAGTGTATGTGGATGGATCATCGAATAAAGAAGGAAAAGGGATAGGAATTGTTTTTACTTCGCCGAAAGGAGCCAGAATAGTGCACTCACTAAGGTTGGAGTTCCAGACGACCAATAATGAGGCAGAATACGAGGCGGTTATCCATGCCATGAGAATGCTCATTGAGATGGGTATCAGAGATGTAAGATTGACAAGCGATTCTCAATTGGTGATTCGACAAATATCTGGACGTTATCAAGCATCAGACACTTCTCTGCAGAAGTATCGCAAACTTGCTAGGGAGTATGCTCAGGAGATTCCTTGTATCAAGTTTCGTCACATCTGCAGAAAGGACAATAGGCACGTGGATCAATGATGACAGATCCTGACATCACTTCAATATCCATTGAGAGAGTGAGGCTATCCTCTGTGGAAGAACGAGAACAAAGGGAGGTGTTGACAACAGAAACAGAAGAATCAGCGGAAACAGATTGGAGAACGCAGATACGATACTATTTGGATCGCCTTACGTTACCTGGAAAACAGATTCTAGCCCATCAAGTTATTATTAGATCAGCGAATTATGAACTCCGGGATGGAATCCTGTATCGCAGATCATTCTCGGGAACATTGCTGAGGTGTGTATCGAGAGAAGAAGGCAAGAAGCTGCTGGAGTCAATCCATGAAGAAGATTGTGGGAATCACTATGGTCAACGAGCTCTAGCATTAAAAGTGAGAATGCAAGGATACTACTGGCCTTGGATGAACAGCGACGCTAAAGATTATGCTCGCCGATGCAAGAAGTGTCAGTTGTATGGAAGAAGAATTAAAGCGCTGACGACGTCACTAAACTCAGTACTTAGTCCTTGGCCCTTCGCCAAGTGGGGCATCGACATCATTGGACCGCTGACCCCAGGCTCAGGACAACGGAAATATATAATTGTAGCAACTGATTATTTCACCAAGTGGTGCGAAGCCAAAGCTATCAAGAAGAAAACTGGACAAGAAGTATTCACATTTGTTTGGGAGAATATATTTTGCAGATTCGGTGTACCTGCGGAAATTTGTACTGATAATGGAAAGGAACTCGTCGGTGATAATATCAGAAAATTACTTGCTACTTATGGTGTCAAGCTAGGAAAATAAACTCCATTGAACCCGCAGAGCAATGGACAGGCATAAGCTACAAACAAGACTATTGGAATAGGATTGAAGAAAAGAGTGAAACCACATAAGGGAGCATGGTGTGAGCATTTACATAATGTTATGGGTCATATAAAACCACTGTCAGAGAAGCAACAGGGGCATCTCCCTTCCTACTTACCTTTGGCGCTGAGGCAATACTTCCTTCCGAGGTAATTTTGCCAACAACGAAACATGAAGCAACAGGGGCATCTCCCTTCCTACTTCCTTCCGAGGTAATTTTGCCAACAACGAAACATGAAGCTTGGCAGTACACATGGAGAATTACCATCGGCGACTATCTCGCGAATACAACAAACGAGTTATTCCCAGAGAGTATCAACCTGGCGAGTTGGTCTTACGAGAAATCCCTCCCTCCCAGCGAAAAGGATGCAGGAAGCTAGAACCAGTATGGGAAGGTCCATATATAATCAAGAGAGTAGCAGGGAGTGGAGCATATGTGCTGATTGATGAGCAAGGCATGGAGCTAGAACATCCTTGGAACGCCAAGTTCATCAAAAAGTATTATCCTTGAAGAAAACAATGTAAAAATCTGAAGTCTTGGGCGGGCATAATACCCAAGAAATCTTATCAACTTATGTAAAACAACAACGAATAAGATCCGGGGACGTAGGTTTGCTATTATGCGCCGAACCCCGTTAACAAATCATTGTGTCATTTAATTTTCGCCGACTGTTCTAACTGCGCCAATGAAAAAATCCAAAAGGCTTCGTCGATGCATACAAAGCTAAAAAAGCTATAGACCAAAGAAAGGTCTTAACAACAAAACTAAGTATAATATACTGAGGCAAAGCCTTAAAAAAAAACCTGATTAGGTGTTATAAGGCCAAGCGCCATCTATAAAGGCATAATGCCATGATTTTAAAAGTCAGCTAGAGCTAAGGGCTCTTGCTTGAGACATAACGACTTACCTGTTTTATTGAGTGAACAACCTCCCTGTATGGTAAGTCTGACCCAGGCTAGCTGTCAGTCCAGTCGCGTTACTTGTTGGTTTGTAAGTGTTTGGAGAATAAGACCCTACAGCGGGAGCCAAGGTGTAGCATCATAAGCGAAAGCCTCTGTGTAATTAGACTACTAGGCGACCCAGACACTTATAATAGGATCGCCGACGGGCACAAGTAACATTGCGAAGGGCGTGCTACTCTAGGCTCTGAATGAAATTGCTGGCGGTACAGGCAATGGACTTCACTCAATAGTAGGTTAAGTCTTTGAAGATAAGTGTGGAAGATGTTGGGAAGTGACAAAACGAAAACATTTCATTTCTTAAAACAACCAAAAAAGCGATGTCCACATACAAAGTTTGATAAGCAAGAAAAGAGTGATTAACAACAGAAATCCTGATACGCCAAAACAAAATACAAAGCGATAACAGAAGGTAGTTAGACTTGGTGGGTAGCAGAGGTCTCTCCTTGGGGAGCTATGGCGCCAATGTTAGCAGAGGCATCGTTGCTAGCAGAGGCATTCACCTGGGTTATACTCTGATCAGCAGGTGTAACTTGCTCAACCTCGCTAACATCCTTCTCATTTTCATTCTCATGTCCACCATCACCAACAGTCTCTTCTTCTTTTTCATCTTCAACAGTTTCTTCTTCGTCGTTCTCTTCTTCTTCATTTCCTTCTTCTTCCTCGTTTTCTTCTTCTTCTTCTGCTTCCCCTTCTTGCAGCTCGCATTCCTCCTCTGTAGTATTCGCCTTCTCCTATTGGGGCTTCTCGCCGAGTTGTTCTGGAGGTTGGAGAATGTAAGCAGAAGGCACGGCGAGGTCGTTCTCAGGACAGAACTTGTTGGCGAAATCCTGAGCGCCGATGAAAGAAGCCTTGATAACATCTTCTTCAAATTGCTTTTCTTGCTCAAGGAGATCGTCTTTTGCCTCTGCTAATTCAATTTGGAGATGATCACGGACCTCCTCAATCTCTTGGATCTTAGTTAGTATAAGACTTAATCTCGGCTTCGCACTTGAGATGGTCTTGGAGCTTTAGAGACAGCTCGCTAATCTTGTCAGGACAAGACTCATGATCTTTGAGCTTCAGAGATAGCTCGCTAATCTTGCCAGAGCAAGACTCATGATCTTTGAGCCTGTCAGAAAGCTCGTTGATCTTCTTCTCACTATCTTGAAAACCTTTGATGGTGTTAGATTGGTAACCTATCTCCTCCTTCAAATTTTGAATTTGAGCTGAAGACAGACAAGGAGAATACACAGTCAGAAAAAGGGAAATAAGAGTAGATTCGAGAAGTGGAGGGCATACCCTAAATAACTACCTTCTAAGTCGCGGACATAAGCTCGCGCACCCTCTTGAGCTTCCCTAAATTGGGACATATGAAATTCAAAATTTTGATCGGCGCAAGGACCTAACATTTGGTTTATCTGTTGTTGTTGAGTGGAGCATTGTTGGTACAATTTGATGGTCAGGGTTTCTTTCCTCGCCGCAGCATCTTTCCAACGTTGAATTTGGAATTCAGTTGTTTCCTTCTCAATACTTAAATGAACAATTTGGGAAGCTAGGTTGTCAGCCCTAGATTTTTCTTCTCGCCATAGGGTGGTAGCTCGCGTATGATTAATCTCGGCTTCCTCTTTGGCAGTAATAGCCAATTGCTCTCGACGAAGTGCGTCATCACGCTGGCTAGTCATCCAGCCTAATTACGATCAAGTAGCTTGATAAGTATGACAAAGATTTCGTATAATATCATTGTCCTGACTCAGTTCTCGACGACACCACTTAAGGTCCTTATGGAAGCCAAATAACTGATTACATTGCTTAATGTTGTTACTACTAAGTCTTTCAATTTCGGACTCAGCTCGCCTAAGCCTATCGTCATCGGAGGAATGACAACCTTGGAAGGTAGGAAATCTAAGGGTCGGAGAACGAAAAAACTAAATGTCGCTGAAATATAACAAGGGTAATTTAAGGGTAACTTACTTTGTTGAGACGTTACTTGCAAGCTCCGCTTTCTAAGCTCGTCATTCAGCCTTTTGATTTCCCGATCTTTACAAGAAGTATCTTGCTCAAACCCGCGAACCTTCTCATTGAGAGTAAGAACCTCTCGCTCAAGACCTTCATTCGCCGAGGCAAGACTCAAGGTATGATGGAAGTGCTGAAAAGGATGTCTAGAGCATTAATAGCAAATTACAACCAAAATAGTCCAAGGAAGGAAAGATACATACCATGTTCAGAAGATTGAAATGTTCTTAGTAAGGTATGATGGAAGCAGTCTTGTGGAAATCGGGATGGTGAACAAACCCAGGACGACTATACTTAGCCAAAACCTCAAAAAATTCAGGATCTTTACTATCATCTGCTATGCTAAGCTTATCAAAAGAGTCGGCGAGAAAATTAGAAACATAGGCGAGCTCTTTTCCAGGACCCCTATAATAAGGAGTAGAAGGATGCCGAGGCAACCTGTCAAGAACAACCAAACCAGAAAGAAGTGGTTCAAGAACAGAAGAGAAAGGGGTTTGGCGAGTAGTAGATACTTCTTGATGGTTCAGGAGAAGCTGACTTATGCTTGTCACGATCGCCAGAAATGTCGAGCATCTCGGTATCATGGCTTAGCATTTCTTCAGGAGTAAGGGTTGGCTCGTTGTTCTGGGTCATTTCGCGAGCACCAGTTTCCAGAAGCCTCTCGGGCATCTCAACCTCAGTGGGCTTGGATGAGTCATCCACAGGATGATGATCAATGTTCATACTCAAGTCAGTCCGGTCGGCGACCTTCTCTGAAGAAATATTTGGATCTGGAAGCTTCGCCGAGGCAAGTCGACGAATTCTCTCTTCTCGTTCAGCGGCAGTTGTCCTTTTCTTTGGAGGAGGCTATAAGTCAAGTTTCACCCATGTCACTTCAACTCACGAAACAAACAGAGGAAAATATATACATATATTAAAGACAAAAGAGAATGTTTGTTACCTGAGTTGAGCCATCGGTTGCTCCTCGACTTCTTTTGGTCCCAGCAGTAGAAGTAGTAGCCGAAGGGTGAATTTTGACAAAACTCAAATCAGGGTTCCTAAGAAAGTTACCCTGACCATCCTTAGCATAGTTACTCTCGTCGGGCCAAACTACTCTCCAGAAAGTATGTTTGGCGAGATAAGAATGTTATTCGGGGAAGTTCTCGCGAATGATAGTTTTTTCCTCGTCCATCCAACCTTTTAACCAAGGTCCTTCGACGACACAAGGGACATTGGAGAAACCACTTTCAGTACTATGACAAACAGTGGGGACTTCCTCAGTGCTAGTAAACTCTACATCGGCGAGTCGAAGATCCTATTGGTCAACGCTCTTCTTAGGAGTAAATCTGATAGCCCAAGGTTCGGCCTTCCGAGTACAGGGTGCTGCATGATATTGCTCGAGAAACTTCTTCACTGTATACTCCGAGGCAGGATGGGCGTCAAGTTTGGCGAGGTCAGGATAGTCAGTCTTTCCTTCTCGGCGCTTACTCCATTCTGTCATAACTGGAATGGCATTGTTGGTCAATTAGAAAGGACTTCTATTGATCGCTTTAAGAAGATCGACGATGAAGGTATTGTGGGGATTATAGAGAGGAAACTTCAGCCCTGCTTTCAGTTGGCCGAAAGATGCTACAGCCCAGGTGTTATTAGTCTCAGGACGGCGAAGATCTTCAATGGTCATTAGAGCAGAAACTTTCGGAGTGTCAGGAAGGACGTATATTTTGGGATGAACATGATCTACCCCGGCAGTAGAGTAGTACTTGGACCAATCCTTCCAGTCAACCCTTTTTTGCCCAGCACCTTTTGATTTGGCAGGTTTCCCGGTGCTTTTAGATTTGATGGGTTTTGGAGCTTGACCGGAAGACGCCATTAAAGCAGTTTTAAGGTGATCGGAAATGGTGAATCCGCCGGAAATATAACATCAATGAGAGCAGGAGGTGAATAAAGTGAGTAAAATCGATCAAAAGGATGAAACCAAGTACAGACTAGTTAAGAAAGACTCTGAAAAGAAGATGGTAATGAATGGAAGATGGATCTGAGAAGAAAGAAATCAGATAATAATCCAGCGGCGGCTGGTTAGGGTTTTAGGGCTCTGAGAAGGCTGAAGGAAAAGAAAGGAAAACTGAAGAAAATGACTGATTCAGAGAGAGAGTCAGAATTTATAGTAGAAAAGAAAGATGAACCGGCACTCTAGGTCATCTGGTCAAAAGTTAAAGCAACCAATGCATGATGGGAACGTGGCCATAAGATGACAGGTTGAGAAGAAAACCACTAGGTATTTTCGGCGGTCTAAGGAAATTTCATCCCCGGCGACTAAAGCTCTTGGAGATGAAAGAGGCAAAATGTAAGGGTAGAAAATACCTTCGTTCAAATAAAGCATCTCAAAGGAGAGGACGTACAAGAATGACACTACGGAGAAGTATGAAATCATCAGCAAGGGGTCACATCGATGTATAAGCCTGAAGGAAGAATAGGTAGCACGGCGAGTATTAAATGAGCAAAAGAGTTCAGCGAGGAGAGGACCATTTAGGAAGAACACGTCATCTTTGGTAGTTGAGAAGTGGTTGGGCATTTAAGAGGAGTCAGAACGGATACATTGTCAGGTTGACCAGTTGACTCAGTGGGAGATGCGTCAGCAATCCTTATCCATAAAGATTCGTTCGCCAATGTTAGTATAATAGAAAGTAAGGCCGCCGATGTATATGTGTCGGCGAGTGAAGACAAATGAGTGTCAGTCATATGTCTGTCTGTATTAGTTGTACTCCATTATGTAAGGTCTATAAATAGCGAGTAAACCTACTGGAAAAAGGGGTTGGACATATCTCGGATTGGTCTGGAGAGAGGAAAAGTATCTTACTTGCTCTCCTTAGCCCAAGGCTGAGATTGGGGTTCTTATTGAGAGATAAAGCTTAGAAGATTAGCAAGGCGAGAGAATTGTAATGATGCTTATTCTAGTGAAATCCCTTGGATGTAGTCCTCACTTTTGAGGGTGAACCAAGTAAAATCCTTGTCAAGTATCTCTAACCCTTAACTCTTTATTATCTTCTACATCCATGATTGGATGCGTGTTTATGTATGATTCTGTGTATGTTGATGTATGATATTTGGGTGTACTGTCTAAGATCTAACCCTTGGGATTTTAGACAGTTACAACGTGCTCGCCTTCGAGGTTCTCGATGGATGATTTTCGAATTCTTCTTATCTCGATTGAAGTAATATCTGGATCCGTCATCTTTGAAGCAATAATGCCAGTGCGTCTACATGCATGTTGTCCTTTCGGCTTATGTGCCTAATTTTCAGGTTCGGTATTCTTGCCATTAAGCTCCTCGCCTTCTTTTTGTATTTGAGTAGCGAGTCATTTGTCTGATAACTCCCGTCGAGCTGTCTGACTACGAGTTGGGAGTCTTTGGTTATCCTGGCTTCCTGAATCTCCATTTCTATCATTAATTGTAATGTGCAAATCATTGCCTCATACTCCGTTTCGTTATTGGTGGCTTCAAATTCTACTCGAAGGGAGTATACTGTTCGTTTTCGTTCGGGGGAGGTGAATACTATACCAATCCCTCGGTCGTCACCATTTACCGATCCATCAATGTATATTTCCCACCTTTGGGGGTGGCACTGCTCTAGCAGAACTAGCGGTTCTTCTTCTTCTTCGATCCCCAATATTGGCTCACCTTCCTCGTCTTATGCTACTGGGAATGCTACTAAGAAGTCGGCTATGACTTGTGATCTTTGCGCCGTGCGAATTTTATAGAAAACATCATACTGTCCTATCTGTGCATTCCACTTCGCTAAACGTCCTACTGCTTGGATATTCTTGAGAACTGATTCTATCGGCGTTTTAGTTAATACTGTGATTTTGTGAGCCTGAAAATACGTTCGAAGCTTTTGAGTCGCCACTACCAATGCCAGGATTAGCTGTTCTAATTTAGTGTAGTTCTTTTCTGCTTGAAACAGAGTTCTACTGATTTAGTAAATAGGTTTCTCGCCCTCCCTTGTGGTGACGAGAACCGCACTTATGGCGTCCGAATTGGCTGCTATGTAAAGTCTCAGATCTTCGTCATTTTCTGGGAGATGTAAAGGTGGCAAGCTTGCGAGATAGTTTTTGATTCCTTGAAATGCGGCCTCCCTCTCGTCTGTCCATATAAATTTTTCTCCCTTCTTCAAAATGTTGAAGAATTCCTTGCACCTATCCGACGACCGAGAAATGAACCTGCTTAGTGCTGCCATTCTCCCATTTAAAGCTTGCACGTCCTTTATGGTTGTTGGTGATGGCATGTCTCGGATTGCCTGTACCTTCAATGGATCTGCTTCGATTCCGGTTTTTGTAACAATATATCCTAGAAACTTTCCTGAGGTAACTCTGAATATACACTTTGCAAGATTGATCTTCGTATTGATTTAACGCATCTTCTCCAGTATGTCTCTTAAGTCTCCCACATGGGTTGCTGCTTTCTTGCTTTTCACCAACATGTCGTCTACGTAAGCCTCTACAGTCTTCTTTAACCAAGGACGAAAGATATTCTCCATAGATTTTTGGTAAGTGGCACCAGCGTTCTTTAAACCGAACGCCATGCGAGTGTAGCAATATAACCCATTGGTTGTGATGAATGTTGTGTGTTTTTGATCTTCAACTGCTAATGGTATCTGGTTGTAACCTGAATACCCGTCCATGAAACTCAATAATTCATGACCTGTTGTGGCGTCTACCATCTGATCTATGCTGGGAAGTGGATGTTGATCTTTTGGGCAAGCTTTATTCAGGTTACTAAAATCAATACAAATGCGCACCCCTTTGTTCTTCTTCAGAACGATGACCATATTTGAGATCCAATCCGCATATTGTATTTTCTTAATGATTCTTGTCGCAATCATCTTGTTAAAATCGGACTCCACCGCCTCTTGGTATATGTCTGCTATCTTTCTTGGTCGTTGCTTGAATGGTCGTGCCGAAGGATTGATGACTAAATTGTGGCATGCCAAGCTCTGATTTATTCCTGGCATTTTGCTCATCTTCCAAGCGAATACGTCTGCATACTCTCGCAGCAAGCTCTCCAGTTCTGCTCGCTGGACTTCTCCCATGAGTGTTCCTAGTTTCACCATCTTAGGATCTTCTGGAGTTCTGAGGTTTACTTCCCCCGTTGGTTCTGTTGGTGCAAAGCTTAGAGTATCCTCGTTCATAGGGCTTGGGTACTTTGGAGCTTCCTTTGTGATTGCCTCACCGTCTCCTCGGATGACCTGATTGATTTCCTTCTCGGCTTCTTCCCTTTTTTCCTGTCTTCTTCTCTCCCTTCGATTTCGTCTCGCATACCATCTTTGTTGGATATCCTTCTCGTGACAGAGTTTTGATTCCATTGTATCCCCGATTATTTCCTCTATGCCCGAAGGAGTTGGAAACTTGAGCCTTTGGTGCAATGTTGACGCCACTCCCAAGAGTCCATGTAACCATGGCTGCCCTAGGATAGCGTAGTATGGTGACTCGATATCCAATACGCAAAATGTTGTGTGTAACGTCATCGACCCCACTTGCACTGGTAATGACACCTCTCCCTTTGGTCTTGATGCTCTACCATTGAATCCATATATTGTGTAATCTGATGGTACCATGGGTGTGTTGCTAAAGAATTTCCTATAAGCCATTACGAAGAGGACGTCCACGGAACTTCCTGGATCGATTAATATCTTCGGCATCAGTTCTTTGTGGATAATTGTAGTGATTACTAGTGGTTGGTTGCTTGACCCATCCTCGGGAACTTCCTCTGTCGAGAAGAATACGGGCTCCAATTGCCAGGGCTCGAATTGCCTTGCCTCCTCTACTAGCATTATCTATTTTCCCTCGGCATCTCTGTAAGGGTAGAAAATACCTACCCGATATAAAAGCATCCCAGATGAGATGCAGTATAAAAAGAATACATCCGAGATGTCCTGGATCAGCGAGTAGCAGGCTAGGTGATATATGACTTTGGGTTGAATAGTATGGCTCGGCGAGTGCATTGAAGAAACCAAGACTACGTCGAGTAAGGGATCAACGAGTGGAAACACGTCACCAATTGTTAGGTGATAGTTAGGTGTGCATTTAAGAGAAGTCAAAACGGATACATTGTCAGGTTGACTAGTTTGACTCAGTGGAGGATGCGTCACCAACCTTATCCCCTAAAAGATTCTATCGTCAATGTTTATAAAGTAAGGAACGAGCTCGCCGATGTATGTATGACGGCGAGTCGTGACAAATGGTGTCAGTCCAACTTTGTTTGTATTAGTTGTATACCACCATGTAAAAAGGGCCTATAAATAGTGAATTAACCTACGGAGAAAGGGG
>JAJJMA010264069.1:3608-13952 GCA_023529015.1 Papaver nudicaule | reverse complement strand
CACCTCTAGGATGCTTTTATTTGTAGAATGCATTTTCTACGCCTACAGTAACTCAAAAAAAAATTCCTGGAAACTGTCAAATCCTTTGTTTGAAATTCCATATACTGTTTGGCAAACCTAGGATATACACAAATGCTCTGTTTTGAAATTCCATATTAACTATCTCGTCCTCAACTTAGTTGGTGGATTTAAAATCTTCTTTGATATTAAAAATAGATAGTTATGTGCTTAGTGTGCAACCGTGTAAGCATAAGCAAAAACAAAAAACACGTATCTATCTATCTCTTTAAATCACATTTATGCATCAAGGAGAAGAAACAACAGCTTCAACAAGAAATGATAAATATGGCGGGATGATGGCGGGAGGAGGCGGAAATGTAGAGGGGAAAGATAACTAAACCGATGATTTTATATGGGATTTTAGGGTTTAACTTTGGTGGGGCTACAAATCCATTGGAAAGTTTCCAAGCAAATAACAGGGAAGGAGGTGTTACTCGATTTAGAGGATTTGCTGGGAAAGTGTTTCCCAGGGGAAACATGAATACAAGGGATTTTGGCAAACAAACGGGCCAAAGGATTTATAATTCTACCAAAGCCCTTGGTCCCATGAATCCCCTCTCTAAAATCCTGCATCCAAACGCACCATTAAATAATTTGTATCCTTTGGCTTCACGGGTTCATTTGAACCAAAGACGTTTCCAATATACGAAGTTTCAATCGTCATTCCTGGAAGGAGAAAAGAGAAAAAAAAAATCCACCCCACTTGCACAACGAGTGGGTCCATTTTCCACCAGTCAAATGTTGACACGTGTTTGAGTAAAAATGGTGGGTCCAGTTTCCACCAGTTAAATGTCAACAAGTGTTTGAGTAGAAATGGTGGGTCCATTTTCCCACCAGTCACTTCTTTACTAAATAAAGGAGATCGGTAGAGGTAAAAAGTACCTGCGGCTCCTTGCAGATCTATTCTGAATTTTAATGCAAACAAGTCTTCAACAATTGCAACGGAAGAAATCATATACTTATAACTTATGCTGCCGCTGCCACTGCCAATATTGATGTGCGAAGAATCTGATAAACAAAAAAGCGAAGACTAGGATGTGGCTCAACTCTCTGACCTGGAACAGAAAGTTATTGCCGGTAGAGCGAACGCCCTACACCTGAAAAATTGGGTTGATTCTTGGGGAGAGGAAACTCATCCGACCCCTTTTGTCTGGGTTAATGTGTATGGCTACTATCGCAAGGAAAAACACTATGGAGGATTGGAATCCTTTTACGCGATTCGCTAGCAAAGCCGATCGCCGCTGCAGCCAAGTGCTCGGCAGATGGAAATTCTGAATGAAATCAGTCAGGTGTTGATGGGCATAAACGCTGGAATCTTACTTGCTGGCAAGCACGGACTTTGGGTACCAATCTGTGTCATCTGCAATTCGGATGACATTTCGCTAGTAACCGGATGCTGGAATCCTGCCTGCAGAAATACTTCCATTTCTACAGGCCAACGAGTACAAGCCTCTGTCAAAATCTATGTCAGAGTGGTCTCGTGTGATCTTCTTGGATCCTCCCCTCCTAAGCAATTTCCATAGCGTGTGCCAACTGAGGCGTATGACACTCTTTCCTGCAAGGTCATGGTAATTAGCAAGCATGATCAATACCAGAGTATCCACATATATATATGTATATGCTTCTGTGTTCGAGATATTCATAAAGCAGGACCCTCAATGCAGCACCCATACGATTTCAACAATTTGCTGAAGCCCTGGGATACCTTAGCAGCAGCTCCATAATTTGAGTTTTCCATTCCAACGCTGCAACAGATTCTGAAGCAAGTGCACTTTCAATACTCGACACATGAAGGATTCCGGCATTCTTCAGAAAATGTTCTACCAATTTTAGCTCCTCTGGCCGCCCTAGAAAATTCCGAATTTTGATTTTCTTCAGATGCAGCAGCAAACAACTAGGCACTAAGTTTAGAGCTTCTCCAATGGTGGATGTGGTTTTTTCCTATGTGGCATCATATTTTAGACATCCTCTAGGTCATTTAGAGATAAAAATTCCTAGATATTAGGAGTGTATGGTTTTTATCTCCAACCCAAAAATTGTTTATTCTCTTTTTTATATATGTGTCACTCTTTAATTGATTAAAATTATTATGAAATATACTCATTAATTATTTTTATTAGTAAAAGTATGACTAGGATGGGAAGACATCCTCCATGTGAACCTCTAGATGTAGAGGTTCACATGGAGGATGCCTTCCTAAAATGAAGCCACATTATCTTGACATTGGTTGAAGAGGTTAGGGTTGGAGAAGGATTTTAGAGAAAATTGAAATGGATCCTATGTGGATTTAGATTTTTTACACCAGGCACAATCCATTGGAGAAGCTCTTACAGGGGTGTATTGGATCGGGATTTATATGGATAAAAATAGATAACAGTTTACATGAATCTAGTGGATTTATAATGTATTTTTAAAAGAATCCCGGATACTTATAGATATATAATTTTGGATTATAATGGATAAAATTTGGGATTAATGTAGATAACCAAACAATCCGTCCATAAGTTGTGGTGGTGTTGGTGGACGGTGATTGGTGGTGATTAGTAGTAATGGGGTGGTGGTGCTAGTTGGTGTGTGGAGGTTTTCAAGGTGGTGGTGGTGGTGGTTGTTGTTGTTAATGGTGTTGGTGGGTGAAGGTGGTGCTGGTGCTAGTTGGAAATAGTAGTGATGGTTGTAGTTGGTGGTGGTGGTGGTGGTGGTGTTGCTGGTTGGAAATGGTGGTGGTGGTGGCTGGCGGTTATTGTTGGTAATGGTGAGTGGTGGAGGAAGTGGTGGTTGGTGGTGCTGGTTGGTGGGTGGTGGTGGTCCATGGTAAACATGGCGTACCATGATAACAAAAAAAACCAAAAAAAAAATATTAAAAAAAATGTCCACAAGAATCCATATAACTCTTGTGGTTTGGGTTGAGATTGATATAAGATAATAATACACACATTTTGCCTACAAATATCCATAAGAATCCTAATTTATCTTGGCCCTCAATTATCCTAAAAATCATAAATGAATTGAATACCTAGGATATTTAATGATTCCCTATATATCCTAATTGAATACCTAGGATATTTAATGATTCTGCATATATCCTAATTGAATACCTAGGAGTTTTGAGGACTATTAAATATCCAAATAAATCCTGATCCAATACACCCTGTTAGAGTCGCAGGCCTGAGGGTAAGCAATTAGTAATGGCATATGCCGTACGTTGACTTGGTCAAACTGAGATACTTCAGGATATCTCCAATTCTTCAATTCAAGAGAATATATCTCCATTAAAATGAAGAGCAAGCAGTAGGTTGCGTTTTCATACATGGGACTCATCATTTATTGCCATCCACCTCCAACTACTATATGATGTTAAGTTGTTTAACAGTAAGACTAGGAGGTGTCATGCATTATCACCACATGTTCTAGCTAGTCCAACCAGATGATATAATGCAAGTCCATAAATATGTAGTTAGTTGAAGGTTCAAACTACCACAGTACTTTTGTGTACTTGGAGGTTGTGTCCACTTAAGACTAACAGGTAAACTCTCCAACATTTTTATCTAAAGAACCGAACTTTCCGGCCTTGAGAAATCTTTGGGGGCCTCGCACTAGGCGACAAAACAGGGATATTTTGGTCATTATTTTTTTTAAAAAGGCTAATCTACCCTTGGACTAATTAACACTAATTTTTATGATTAGTGTTAATGATAATGATTAATGTTAATGATAATGATTAGTGTTAATGATTTTAATTAAATTAAATCTAAACATAAAATCTGATTTTAATTTTTGGGTGAGAAAAATCTTGGGTTTTGGGGGGAGAAGAGGGGGAAAAAAACCTAAGTTTTTTTTTGTGAGATTTGTGATTTTTGTGGTTCAACATGAGTGAATCAAGTGATTCTGAGATGGATAATCCTTTGGAAAATCCTTACATGTTAGTTCCTCGCAAGAACAACAACAACAACAATCGTTTAATGGTTGATTCTTCATCTCTTGGAGGACCTCTTTTTGAAGATGAAGATGGATTTTATGAGCCAAATGCGAATGATGAGCCGATTTATGATGAACCCAATCCTCTAATGCACGGGTATTCTTATAAATCTTGTTTATACTCATTTCTATAGCTCGAATCCATGAAAAGATGAGATTTTTATGCGTATTTTGCGTGCCCAGAAAGATTTTCGACTAGGAAACTTTGAAAAATGAGCAAGCCGAAACAGTTTCGGCTGAGATTTTTCATATATTTACTTCGCCGAAACCACCTGTATATTTCTGAGAAATATGTATTTTCGGCCCATACAATAATTTCAATGTCTGAGCCGAATCTAGGTAAATTTTTTGAAAATATATGGAAACCACAGAGACAATTTCGGCTCAAAGTTTCGTGAACAGCCTGAAAGCCGAAACAGTTTCGGCTGAGAATAGTAGTTTATCGTGTGAGCCGAAATTGATTCTAACTTTCGCGTTTTTTTTATAGGTCGCACTCGCAAACCATGTAAATAAAGAGCTCTTCTCTCGGACCATTCACGAAGATACTAGAGAGGAATATTTGAAGGGAATTGGATTGGTAGGTAACTAATAGTTTTATTTTCTTAGTCTATTTCCTACAAAATAATATCTAACTAATACTTTATTTTCTTACAAATGTAGACGTGGTATTCAAGGGAAGAAGTCATAGCCTGGGTTAAGAAACAAGCAAGAGAACTAATGTGCGCAGTTGTAATCGGTAGAGAAACCCAACCAAACCGTTTGGTGATGGTTTGTGAGAGAAGCGGAAAAGATATAAATAAGAAAAAGAAGGGTTATGTGTATGTGAAGACCTCATCCCATATCCCTTATAAGAGTAAAACAAGGAAGATAGAATGTCCTTTCAAGCTAGTTTTCAACTTTTTGAAATATGAAAAGCATTGGGTGATGAACGCTACCATGGATTGTCGTCATAACCATCCACGTCCATTTGATTTTCACGGACACCCCACGATTGGAAGGCTTAAACCCCATGAAAAGTTGCAAGTTGAACGGATGTCTAAAGCAAGAATTGGAGTAAGCAAGATTCTTACCAAGTTGAAGTTGGACGATCCAAGCAACAAGTCAACACGGCAAACCATCTACAACGCAAGGATGCAAATAAAAATTAGAGATACACAAGGAAGGAATGCGATGCAACAATTGTTTCAAGTGGCAAGGGCGAATGGTTACACCACGGATGTTAAATTGGATGAGTTTAGACAAGTCACTCACCTGGCTCTATGCTTTCCACAAGTTCTTATTATGGATTGTACTTATAAGACTAATAAGTACAAGATGCCATTGTTGAACGTTGTTGGCCATACCTCAACGAAGTCACCCTTCACCGTGGCTTTCGTTTTCATGAGAAACGAGAAGAAGGCAAGTTACAAATGGGCGTTAGAGAGAGTTAAATCTCTATACAAGGAAGAGCTTCCAAGGGTGATAATAACCGACAATGAGAGTGCATTGATGTGGGCTATAACAAAGGTATTTCCCGGCGCCGTTAACTTTCTTTGTACGTTTCACATAGCTAAGAATGTGGAGAAGAAATGTCATCCGATTATTCAACCTTTCAAGAAGATAAGTGAACTAGAGAAGATTTCAAAGTTACCGGCGGAAGTGCGAGAAGCCAAGAAAGAAGAGTTCCTTGAGGATTATGCCGACAAGCAAGAGAAGTACGCATTATTCACGTCACATTGGGAAGCATTGGTTTTATCCAAAACCTTGGCGATTTACAACCGGAATTACCAACGTTTGGTAGATAATTGGGGAGTTACCAAGTACCCGGAAATCATGCCCTACTTAGATAAAGTATTGAAGCACCGGCAAAAGTTCGTGCATATGTTTACGAACAAGATTAAACACTTCGACAACCAAGCAACAAGTATGTGTGAGTCGGCTCACCACCGGTTGAAGGTAAATCTTTTTGGATGCCGTGACACATTTGTCACCGTGTTTGATGCTATACGTGAGTATCATAGAAGTGATATTATAAACATCCATACGAAGTTCGAAAGAAGTCTTCTCCAAGTGTGCAAGTTCGAAAAACCTCTTCCCGATGGGAATGATTGTACATGGATAAGGCATTTAAGTTTGAATGTCTCTCATTTGTGTATTAAGTTGGTGATGGAGCAAGTGGCATTGGCGGTGAAGCATAAGTATAGGCCAAGAGAAAATTGTACTTGTCCGATAAAGACAACAATGGGACTTCCATGTCCACATATGTGTGCCGGGTATAAGGATAAAGTGATACCTTTGGATGCTATAGATCCTCATTGGAAGCAATTGAGTTTCCATCCTCGTCCTACCGATCGCGTTGCGGAAGGGTTTGGGTCCACACCATTTGGAAGAATTCTAATGGAGAAGTTTGATTACATGAATGGTATCGAAAAGCAAAGGATAATGGATGGTTTGAAGCCACTTTTGGAACAATATACCATTGACGATGTTTTGGAACCGATTGAAGGAGACGAAAAGGGTAGGCAAAGTACAAAGGTTACGAAAAAGAAGCAACGGAGGCTCAACTCCTTTATATTGTCAACGGATAGAGATCTATCCGGAGTTGAACACGTCCAAGCAAAGTATGATGAGGAAAGAAAAGCATTGGCGAAGGAGGGGATAAAGGTAAGCGATAGTAATCCAAGCAAGAGAAGTCGTTCAACTAGGGATGGAGCTTCATCGAGTGGTCCTTCAACACTTCCTCAACAACAAAGTACTTTAGCAAAGAAAGGGAAAGGCATTTAATCGAAGGCCGCGGGGATGAAGGTAAGTGGTAGTAATCCAAGTAAGAAAAGTCGCTTAAGTGGCCCTTTAACACTTCCACAACAACAAAGTACTTTAGCTTTGAAAGGGAAAGGCATTTTGGCGAAGATAGACATCAAGGAAGACGAGTCTTTGCCGAAGTCTAAAATAGAAACATGGGGATGGAGTCCTTCTTGTTTTAAAAAGAAAAAAGTTGAATTGAATAAGGAAGACGACTATTTGGATTGGCTTCCACCTATCATCCACAACTATATTGAGAGCATAGAAGATGTTCCAAAGGATGGAAATTGTGGTTTTCACGTTGTGGCGAAGCAATTGGGACCTTTCGATTTGGAGGATAGGCACAAGGGGGACGTGTGCAAGTATATTCGCGAGAAGATGTGCGAAACTTTGGAACGCAACCGTTATTTTTACTACACAATGTTGAGAGGTGGGGATAAAGGCGACGAAGGAGTAGAGGAGGAGTATGAGAATATGAGAAAGCGTCTACTAGGTAGTGATGTGCTTACAAGGGATTATTGGATGAAGTTTCCCATTTGAGGTTTCCTCATCGCGCAGACATTTTATTGCGTCGTCCACAATTTCTCCGTTGGGTTTAGTGAAACTTATGCACCTCCGGGAGTTCCTTTTGATGAAGTTTTGAGGGGTAGAAGGCTTTTTATTGCCTTTGTTGAAAAGAATCATTTCATCGGTCTCAAGCTCGAGTGGGGTTGCCCAATACCTCCATTGTCGTATAGTGATATTGGCCGGGCTACGACCCCAACTAATCGGGTGATTGGTGTGAAGATTACTCCATGGAAATGGCGATGTGGAAGGCGCAAACCATTAAAGTTGCACGTGAAGTCCGCATTAATTTGTGTGACTATGAAGATTTTGAGGATATGCAAGACATGCAAGAAGGCCTTCAAATAATGGATGACGAGGTTCAAATAATTGAAGAAGTGCCGGATTTGAACGTAGCAATTGAAGAAGACAAAGATTGGATCCCGGACTTGAACGTAGGACTTGAAGAAATGGATGTAGGCTCTCAATGGTGTTGCCAAGATGGACAGTGACAATTTCGGCTCAGTAGGCTATTATCTTGTTTGAGCCGAAACTACATATTTCTTCCATGCAAACCATATTATCGTTTCGGCTCAGTAATATTTTTTGCGGGTGAGCAGAAACTGTTTCGGCAGATTTATTGTTTTGTGGTTACAAGCCGAAATTTATTCTGTGTTTCGGCTTGGCTTTGTTATATGTGTTGTAAGACGAACTCTTTAGTTTTAAATATTAAGTATTATGCCGGTTTCTAAAATACCAAATTCATCATTCATAAATTAAATAACAGCATTACATTAATGATAACCCCATATTACATAATCAAAGCATAATGATAGAAGGCTTTTAATTAAGAGGTAACTAACTCAATCCACATATCTTGATACGAGAAAATCCTTGATGAGATGGTAGTGTTGTTCGTACTTGAAGTGTTTCCCTTTCCATTGGTGCCATTCATTCAAAGTCCTACCAACATTTTCTTCCTCGTTCTCATCTTGAATTTGAGCTCGGACTAGTCTCCCCAAGTGCATGAATTGTTGAACCTTTTTGTGTATTTTGCTCCATCGCGCCGACAACGCATTCACATCTCGCACCACTTTTCGGGGAGTTTTTTCGTTGAAGTTTCGTTGGACATAAAACCACAAACTTGACCAATTCACTCCATAACGAAGGCGTTTGATTTCGTTCGGAGTTGGATACAACAACATAAGATTGCCACAAAGACAATTATCTTCACCCCACGTAAATTTAGGACGGGGTTTAGGCGCATCGGGTAGGGAGTCTAGAGGATTCTTGTGTTGTTTTTGAATGTTAGATGAGGAAGAAGAAGAACCGGTAGAAGATTTGGATGCGGATGAAGTTTTGCATCGCTTGACAATTGGGTTTCCATAGTGTCTAGGAGGAGATGGATACCATCTCTTAAATGGAGGAGGAGTGAATAGAGGAGGAGATGTAGATGAAGGTTTTTTGTAGTAGTAGTTATCAATTATCTCCTTTGTTATGTTCCTTTTATTTGGAGGAGAAGAAGAGGATGAAGGAGGTTGAGACATTTTATGGAGTAGAGATTTAGAATAGAAATTTGGTTGCAAGTGAGTTTGGGATGGGTTTGAATTATATAGACAACAAGCCCCAACGACTATTTTTTCGAAAATACTACCGTTGGAACTTTACAGAACAAGTTTCGGCTCATACCAAGGAAGGGAAAGGCAAGCCGACATAATTTCGGCTCAGACGACATGAAATAACGTAAGCCGACACATAATCGGCTTAGACGACATGAAATAACGTAAGCCGACACAGAATCGGCTCTGATAACATGAAATAACGTAAGCCGAAACAGAATTGGATCAGATGACATGAAATAACGTAAGCCGAAACATTATCGGCACTCATGACATGAAATAACGTAAGCTGAAATACAGGTTCAGCATCTAAACAGTACACATCCAAATGATAGTATTCAAGACGAAATAAAGTTTAACTAACAAAATAACAATTCAACGATACAATTGGCTCACCATCAAAGGATGTTTAAGTCTTCCCATAACATAAAAGAACAATACCAAAACACTTAATAAAACTCAACCAGTGAAACCAGTTCCAAACCGTGTTCGGCTGCGGATTAGTTCCCAGCTCGGTCCGCCATTGGCCTCAACAAGTGGACGGAGACGTGCAACTTCAACGCAAAGTGTACAACCACAAGGAAAAATTTCCACACCCTCACCAACCCTCTTTCTTTTAAGATTACGAGGTACATTTGCTTGCAATTCATCATGATCGACAAATCTTTCGACTTGCTGAGGAAGAAAATCACGATAATCCCTACGCAGGCCAGGAGCATATTCCCCACGCAAATGCTGTGGTCGTGGAAGAGGGGGCTCAATGTGTTCATCCCTTTCACGTCGTGTTTCAATCACGCTTGGATCATGCATCCTCACGAATTGGTGGTGGGGGAGGTTGATAAACAACAATTGCAAGGGACTCGCTGTTGCAAATATCAATACAAGTAAGACAGACAAATTTTCGGCTTACATTTATCAATACCTACTTGAGCCGAAATTGAATTATCCACGTGGAAGGGGCTGGAAATAAGAACAAATTTCGGCCCAGCATTTCCTGGAATGTTTGGGCCGAAACTAATCCATATAGTTATCAATAAAGTGCTTTAGTGTCGGCTGGGTGTTTTGATTACATTTATGGGCCGAAAAGTTTTCTGGGCACGTAAATAACACATAAAAATCTTGTGTTTAAACTAGTATATCAATCAAACACACGAATAAGTCGATGGGTATCCGTATAATACCTTCCTTGACGCATCCCGAGTTGTTCTTGCTCCGATTGATCTTCATTTGGGGGGATTGATTCTTCTAGTTGAGCTCCAAGGTTTTCAACTTCAGAATGGGGTTTGCTAATCACACTTTCCATGCCAATGTTCTGATTTGGTGAGTGTTACTAGTCGTTATTTTTTTATTGAGGGTTTATGATTTT
>JAJJMA010264059.1:0-12096 GCA_023529015.1 Papaver nudicaule | reverse complement strand
TATCATGTCGGACGGTGGAAAACACCACTGTGTTTTATATTATAGATGTCTTATATTCTCCGCTTTCAGCTCTTTATCTGTAATCTTTATTTAATGCCATTGTTTTTTTTTTCTTGAAGTAAGGCCTGAAGCCTAAGATTTTTTAAAAGGTGCAGATTCAAAGTACAACAAAGACTCAGGACGAAGACAACAACCCATACAAAGAACTGACAGAAGGTTCAATAAGGACTTGGTATACTGTAGAAAGACACATGAACAAGTCATGCCACTCATAGGCGGTGGCTACCCAGAGGAATAGCATGATCGTTTGAGTCAACAACTCGAGTCTCGACACATGGTAGTGTTAAATGTGTGAGCAAACCACTAACTGAACTACATACTTGAGACAACAACTTACCACATTGTGAGAAATGTGGGAGCAGAACAACACCATCAACCCAGACACTAAATCTATGAACAGACTGCAAACATATCGACACAAACGACCAAATATACAAGCCTACGAAAAATAACACATTCAGACCTGCATGACTGACTCCGAATGGACGGCACAAGGAGCCTAATTATCCCCTTAATACTAAATGTAATAAAACATCTCCCTTTATGCTGTGTAGAAATGATGTCAATACATGCAGGTCAATACGTGTGGACGCGTGATACGAAATCGATCAGGCACTTTAAACAATCTTAATAAGATGAAAAGAAATCAATAAGACAATACTTAAAAGCTTCTTCTTTATTAAAACTTCTGAACCTAGTAATACAAATTACCCTCTTCTTCTAACTCTAGATAATTCTCCCTCCAAGCTAGTTTCTTCTACGCCTCTTACTTCTACACTGTCTAAGCAGTCTTCTGAGAAGTTCTGTCAAGAGGTCGACTAGAAGTCTTTCAACAAGCCTGTCGTGATAAACTCTCTTCAAGCTATTCTTCTTGATGCTTCTACTTCTTCTCCGTATTAGGAGTCTGATAAGAAGTTCTGAAAGAAGCATGTCTTCTTCTATTGCTTAGCCCCCTTTATATAGAGGCACTGATTTCCTATACTAGGAAAACTATGAGTTAGGAAACTCATCTAAACTAGGAATCCTATCTAAGTTAGGAAACCTCAAACTTCTAGGCCAAGTTGTTCATAGAACATCAAACACTTCTTCTAGTATCTTCTAGATACTTGCTAGTCATGTGACTCATCTTTCCTTTCCTAGATACTCCCGTATCAACGCGACACCTATCATTTCCATGAAACACCAGAAATCATTTCCATTCAATTGTTACTCTATAGATAAGGCTTACTTACCGGTTACCCTGAAACCGCGGCATACGAGTTCTCAATAGCCGCTACGGTTTCTGTGAAGCCGCATGTTTCTGTATGCGGTTACTGAGAAACCGCCCAGTTTTAAATACTTGTTTGATCTTTTTTTTGTTACACTTCTCACATACTCCATCCGAACCCTTCGTTTTACAACGGTCTAATTAATCTTGGTCGTCAATTGTGCAACGCTAAAAAATATCCGTTGTGGTTTTTTCCAATAAAAACCAAATGCATCCTCCCAACTTAATTTTCATCCCAGGCAATCTCATTCTAGTTGATTTTTCCTTTCTCTTAATTAAAAAATGTCTAACACATCTTCTTCCCAGCCTCCTTCTGTATCTCCCCAACCAAACTTCGTTTTAGTCGGTACTCCTCCAGCATCTCCTCCTCGTAGACGTTATCGAAACTTCACGGATAAGATAGTTCATGAATACTATTATGAGTGTACTCCATCTCAAAAACCATTATCTCCTCCACCATCAACAGGAAAGAAACCTAGTTTGGCTCCATTTACGTGGCGTGAAGATCATTGATTTTGTAGATATCTCATGTTGTACTATCCAAAACTGGATGAAATCAAACGAAGTCGTTATGGGGTCAATTGGTCACTACTGTGGATTTATGTTAAAGAAGACTTTGACGAAGAATGTACTGAATTTGTGCGAGATGTAAATGGGTTGTCGGGTCGATGGAGTATAATACAGAAAAACGTCGACGATTTTATGCACGTGGGGAGATCGGTCCGACGTCAACTTCAGAAAGATAACATTGAGGATAAAGAAATTCTAGCTAGAACTTTGAAGCTATGGAAAGAACGTAAAGGAAAGGAATTTGAGTATAAACACCATTACCGTCTCCTCAATACTTTCTTGTGTACCATTCATAAAATTTGAGTAATTATGTTTAATGTAAGCTTTATTGGATAAAAGTTGCTTGAGTTTCAAATTTTAAGTAATATAGGTTTAATATGCAATGTAATGAATAAAAATGGGTAACTAAAAAAAAACTATAGTATCTCAGAGATAATTTATATTCCGATGTAATGCAAATTAGATTTTCATTATTTTTAAAGTGAAACATGTTTCCATACAACACCAAACTCATGGATAATCTAACTTCCACTCCTTTAAACCAACAGGCGACCCGATTGGACGAGTGAGGTCTCGTGAGGTTACAAATTGATATACCCATAAACCAACGCAACCAGTTTCTAATCCTCATTTTCCGATGAGGTATTCCAGTAGTTTGCTTCATCTTCCGAAGTGGTACTTAACAATCTTTCATCTTCTACGTCATCATCAGACCAGCCGTTTGGAGGATCCTTACCTTGCACTTCCGGATTCATCCAAGGCATTTTCTCCATAAAGATCAGATAACAGTTGAAATATTCAAAAGGCTTTCCAATTGTAGACGCGTAGTTGTCCGCCGCCATACTCTCCTGAAACAGAATAAATTTGTTGTTTTAGTATTATGTCGGTGAGCCTCAAATTTTAAAACACATTATTATACACAAGAATATCGCTTACCACATCGGATCTTGTGAGCCTTCCTACACCAATTTGGCACAATACACTCTGGTTCTTAACGAACTCACGCACCGCTTCTTTGATAATCCTTACACGACTCTTGATGGCTGTTACAGATCTTTGATTAGTGTTACCATTAAGCTCAGTAAGCTTTGTCATGACCTTTGTCGACATGTTTGATGCGGAAACACGTAGAGTTCTAACATACCTCAGTAAGTAAACAAACGCCTAACTCTTAATGATAGCTTCGTTTTCAGCATCTGTATACTTAATAACCATTATGAAGACGAGTTTTTTTTTCTAGAACACTATCACACTCAAAAAGACTTTGTAGAACTATATTGAGAAGAGGAGAAGCAGAAAAGAGAGTGGTGTGGAATTCTTTCAGCCAGAGACACCTTTCTTATACACAAAAAAAAATATAATTGTTCAATTGATTGTCATATGGGGAGCACTGTTTGGTGTGGAAGTGATGAGATTAATGATGCCTACTGGCAAGTATATGGGAAACACCATCAGATTAAATCATAAAATTCAACAATGGGAGGGATGGGAAGATCCTGGCCACCACTCAGAATTATCAAAGGTATCATATTTGTTGCGTGACTCATCAAACACTTGTGTTTTGTAAGCATAGATAATATAACAAATTTCTTTATTAATTATTTGATGGACAGTTGATTCGTTTAAGAACCAAATATGTTAATGAAGTGAAATATTAAGGATTTTTTTTTAATGGAAATCTCATTTCAATTCATTCAAACGAAAATAGTGATTACATGGTCGCTTACAAGAATATCAAAAACACCAAAATACAAAATAATCAAAACCCAAATACAAATGACAATATCAATTGCAAGTAAATCGCAAAGAGAAAGAGCCATATACAACAAAGATATCCAATTTTTGTAGAAGTGGTAGTGATGAGTGATGGTGTAAATTGGAATCAACTCCGACCATTTAAGTTGATTGTCTTCTTCTTTATAAGAGATGCTCCTATAAAGGAGTATTTTGCCTATATTCTTGTAGATCGATCTGAACCCGGATGCTCTAAATCTCTTGTATTGAAGATATATCTGAAACAACGTCGAGCACAATCGTCGACGTTCTTGATGAATCGAGAATAGCAAGCCAAGAACCACCATGAAAATTTGAAGGAATCGCTATTTAAACGAGGAGAAAATCGCCTAAAGACGAAGATATAATCGCCAAAATAGCGAAGAAATGTGTCGAAAGGCACCAAAACAATATTATTAAAATCTAAAAAACAAAAAGAAACAACAAAAAGCATAAAATACTAAAAACCTTGTTCAAATCTAGCCCCAAAAGGACTATATCTGAACAAGAAGATGAAGGATTTAAGGGAGTTTTTGTTTTCTTTTAGAGAAGAAGAGAAGTGAAAGAGGGCGGTCATCAATTATTAAGGATAAGAAAACATCTTTTTAAACAGATAATAAAAGGCACGGCCAAGGTGACCACCTCCATGGTGACCACCGTCTCGAAGAATACTCCACTGACAATCATCTTTACAATTTTTCATCCAGTCTCTGCTTGCTATGTAAGCTGTAAACTTTTTTGTGTGGCACTAGTACAAAAAGTCACATAGGCCACGCTTCTGGTTTTACAGCCTAGCCACGTTTTTGGATTTTCCGTAGCTATAGGCCGAAAAACACCCTATGCTCTTACTGTGGCCACGTTTTTAAATTTCTTGTAGCCTTAGGACACCATTTGGTCACGGTTTAAGCTTAAACCCATTATTAGTAACCGTAGATGAGTGTACGGACACATTTTAGTCTAAATTCGTCATTGGTAGCCATAGATGAGAGTATGGCCACATATACAACTGTGTCTAAAGCAAATTTATTTTGCCACGATGTTATTTGTGTGTCCAAAACTTTAGGTTCATTTTACTTGTGCTTCACCTTTGTATAGATCTGCACTTGTCCAAAATTGTGGCCGGCTACATATATCTTTGATGCAGGTATTTGAGTAGTGACGGTTAATAAGGACCGGTAGGTGGTGTTTTGAGTAGGTGGTGTTTTGAATCAACAAGGAGTTGTCACGAATATTAATTTGCAGTCGAGTCTCTTTGAGCCTTGAACTGGTCAATTTACACATTGGTCGGTTTACACCAAGTTGATGGTGCAAGTATAAGTTCAATTTTTCCTTGAGCAGAAAACTTATAATAAAAATACCAAAGCTCTTCACATCTTTAATGTCTGACTTGAACAAATCTCACTTTCCACTTGGTTCTGTAGCATTTTGTCTTTGCTGGTCATGACATACAGACAACCAAGGAGATATATTAATGTCTGCCAACTATTCTTAAGATCAGACAAGGAACTAAGTCACAAATTTTGCACATTGACCAATATAAAATTAGGAAAACGGATTAAAGAGGACACATCAACTGCCATGCTCCATCTTTTTGTGATTCCTTACATTGGCAAGTGACTGATTGCTTGTGCGCTAACAGGTTCCGCTTCTAAAAGAAAATATGAAAGAATGAAAAGAAAATTAACATTATCCAATTGCCTTGACAACGTTTAGTAGGAAGTTGTCTTCACTTGCATTTTTACTAGCAACTACCTCAGTGAATGCCCGTTATGTCATCTGTCTCTATTTTCACAACTAAAGAGCCATATTTTTACCAGCAACTACTTCATTGAATGCCTGTTATTCGGACAGTACAAACACAATCAGGAGAGTTTAAGATCTCATAAAATATAAAACACAGAATTCAACTGTGCAAGTCGGAGACGGATCAGGTGAGTTGGAACCAACTGAGTCATGACACTATCTTAAGCAGATATGCAAGTGAGTAGATTCACAGGAACTTCATACAGAACTGTAAAGCCAATGTATAAAACCAAGTCTTACAGGACTTCATCTCTGTAGCTTATCTTTCTTTTGATTTAGTCACTCCCCTAAAACATCACATATAAGAAAGAGAAGCCGGGAGCAGTGGAGGCTCACATAGCACTCGTAGTCCAAGCAAGGTCCTGCACAATATCCAAAGCTGCATGTATGATGAATTGATGCTGTTGAGCAGCTTCTTATTTCTGTACATGAAAATGAGGACAAGACCCATCAAGTTTAAGGGGAAATAATCACAGGTTAAAGACCATAGGTTGTGTACAATAAAGGAACCAAGCATTACAAAAGAAAAACGAGAGCAACCCGTCAAGTTTAGGGGGAAATAATTGAATATTCCAAGCATCGCTATCTCCACAAATGATGAAATATATACATCACTTGCAAGAATTCTAAACTTCATACATTACATGACTTTCAGTGTTTGTCATCAAAGTATACATGAAGTTGGGACAAAGTATGCTTCGACTAGAATGAAACCAAGGGATAACATGTTTCATAATAACAACAAAGGGAACAACACACCATAGATCATGAAGTGAAATGACTAAATCGGAAGACATTAAGAAAGGTATTACCTACAACCTGGTCAATCAATATCCAATTACGCTTATCCAACTCTGTTCTTGGCTCCGTTATAATGCCACCAGATGTAAATGGAGTCGGTTTAAAGATAAACAGGACTAATAAAAAAAATCAACAAAGATCTTAAACTTCAATCTGCACATTACATGCTAAACATAAGATCTACAACATTAATCAACACACCATCGTCTACCGGGCTCTACAAGGCTCAATATCATTACAGGTAGAAGATTGCATACCATAATGAAGTTGGTTGGCAAATAATTCATTACACGTCGCATGGAGGACTCGAAACAGTTAAGAAATATAAAAATAACTCAATAGCTTCAGCGAGACACGGCGAGTGATGATTACAGAATGTATTCTTTATATCAACTTTCTTATGAGATAACTGGATGAATAATGAATTGATACTGCCTTGATCCATTAAAGAATGAAAACCTACATTGAGACACCATTGATTTCAAACCTTGTGAATTAAGGTTGAAGTGACTGTTGTTCTGAAACACACATAAATTCGGACATGTCAACAACCACTTCATGTGTAGCATAGGAAATCAATTCCAGAATTACCCATATGACCAATTGGAAACAATACAGTTGTGCTCATGATCGACAACCAGAACATAGCAAAATGAACAAACTTCTGCAATACAAAAGCACAATTCATTGGGAAACACATATAGGAATCACCGACAGGTATGAGGTGAGCATAAACAGAACATCAAACCGGCCACCACATCTTGTATCAGATGGGGTATATACTGTTAAGCATTGGCAGTAAATTATGGTTAAATCAAACAGGCGAAGCATCAAATGAAGACGCATCTTTCTTATGAAATCAAGTTTAGTTGTGTAAGCTGGTGACCTAATGTTTTAATTATGATAATGATATTTCAACCATATCAATATCATCTAGAAGGAAGTTAAAAGGAAGTCAACTCCAGTAAACTTTTTTTTTCCCGCTCAATATGCTTAATCGAGAGACATACCTTGATGACTCCCCCCATAAGCTGCTGTGAATCCCTCTGGATCAGTACAAGTTTTCCCTTCAATGAGGAGTTGTCTCTAAGCTTTGAGAAAACAAAATAACAAGCACTTGATCAGCATCGTGTAACCCTTTACTCTGAAGCCAGTTCTGGAAAACAAAATAACAAATCTTCTGAAATTTAAGTCCCATAATCCCCATAAAAGAGTATTAATCTTTCCATAAAACAAAGCTGAAACTTCGATTAATAAAACTGAAAGAAGAGTACCGTTCCAGATTGAGGAGAGGAGTAGGCTTCTCAGTTTAAGCTAATCTTGCAAGTATCTGTAAATACACAACCAAACGTATTATAAACTAAGAAGTTAAGACGAAAAAAGTGCCAGGAAACTAAACACAAACCACATAAATCTTAGATCTAGGCGGCGACTAAATTCTACAAAGACAACCCAAACGAAAAGGAACCATAAACTCTTGGCCAGCAATTTTCACATAATCAATAATTAGGGTTAAAATTGTTTGAAACCAAAACCCATTTATCGAATTAAATCGTTTAACAAACTACAAAGAAAACATTAGTAGGTTTGAGATTCATTACCTTTCCTTTTCTCGTTGATTTCAGAGGAAAAAACTTCTTTGCCTGAAAGACAGTTTGGTAACGAGTATTGAATAGCCTCCGTTGTCTACAACACTGTTAAGATTTAGAGATGGGTTTGGTTTTTTTTTTTTTTTCATTGATCTGCGAGATGGGTTTGGTTTTTGATTTAGTTTCTAGGCCAGAGAAAGAGGTGAGGGATGAGAGTTTTAAAGTTTCAGGATTTAGAAGCGGTGAAGATCAATATAGATATTATTATGTTTCCAAACGAGAGAGTTTCAGTTTCAATTTTAGAGTCTTCCCGAACATGAATTTTAGGTTTCAACCAAATTTTGAGTGGCAAAAATAAACGAGCGCGCCAAGATTCCCTCCAATTTTTTACCCCAAAATGTTTGGGCGGCAATTCTGTTCCACCATTGGATATGTTGGTTATCCGTGTGAATTAAAGACTCTGGTTTACTATTGGCAGGATAGAAATCATACGGATCATACTTGTTAGAACAAAATTTGCATCCCTTGTGAACCAAAATTTGGAATCACTACCCAAATTACATGTCACGATGGCGCATTTCGTCAGAGGGATATTTTTGGGGCAGATGGAGTTAGAAAATTTGGGTATTAATGATAGATTTGTGTCAAAGGAAACTGTAATAGAATCAAATCAAATGAATTTATAAATTTTTCTAAGCATCTAATGTCATATCAAATGAAGTTTCAAGTTCATAAGCAAATGTAAATATCTAAGCATCTCGTGCGATAAAAGTTCGGGTGATGACATCCAAGGAAATGTAGTGAATTCAAATAAGGTCCGGAATCCGAAATCAAATGAATTTTATATAAATCTCTTGAGATTCAATGAGTCGAACAAAGTTCGAATATCAAAATTAAACAAACTTATGTAAATTTATAAGCATCCAGTGAGATATAGTTTGTGGTATGGTATCCAAAGGATATACAATGAAATCAAATGAAGTTCGGAATTCAGAAACAAATGAATTTATGTAAATCCCTAGACGTTCAATGACTAGAAGTCATATTTCGAATTTCGGAATCAAACAAATTTATGTACATCTCTAGGAATCCAGTGAAATATAGAGCCAGATGGAACTGATTTAATTATTCGAAATAAGAGAATTGTGTGAATATTTAAACATTTGACTAAATGGAGTCCGATTGAACAAATTTTGAAATCAGATTGATTTATGTGTATATGTAAAATCTGATGAGCGAGGTTGAGTCAGGTTGAACAAAGTTTGGTATGACAGATTTATGTGAATATGTATTATTCGATTTGAGGCATAGAGTTAAATTGAATGTATGAATCTCTAACCATCTGGTGAGATGGGATGAGATAGGAAATATTATGTGAATTTATATAAATATCAGAGCATACCAAGTCAAATCAAGCAAAATTTAAAGATCTAATTATAATTGATTATAATTGTGGATTTAGGGTTCTATTATAGATATTTTTATTCTGATGTCACAAATCAGAGTTTGTGTTCTTTGTCATTATCGATATATTTTCATTTGTCATCCCTTTATGTTGTTTGTATTCTTTTCCAGCCGAAGACCGACAACATATTTCAAATTCATCCTTATTCCTTTATGCTTTTCAGAATCGTTTATGGTCGAGTCGCTTTCCAGATTCATTCTAAGTTACGTATTTTCTTTTTTGAATTTATGCCACATCGAAAGCCGATAATAAGTTGAATGACGAACTTATTTAGAAAAGCAACATGGTTTTCAAACATTAAGAATTCTATTTGTACCGAGGCAAAATCTAGGAGAAAATTTCAATTGAAGACGAAAACGTTCCAATTGGATTTATTTTTTATTTTTTTTGCTTGAATAATAGTTGGGGATTGACATTACTTGATTATCACGAACAAATTGGAAAAAAACCAACGATCTCCGGTCGGTCGGCCCAACAAAGATACACCGTCCAATCGTTTTTATCAAAACCCTAATGTTTTTCTCTCACTTCACTCTGTTATATCGTTTCTCTTACTCAATCTCTCTGGTCTCTATACTCCGCCTCTGCGAAGAAAACCAATCACTCCCTCCCTTTTCTCTTCGACTCTCTCTGAAATAGCGTCCGATTCTTCTCACACCAACCAAATTAAATGTCCCTCTTAACCAATCGTCCAATCTTCAAGCCAAACCCTGAACCAAACCGACGAAAAAAAATCCAAGTTCTAGATGATGCATAACGTGTTCAAGTTTCCTAATCAGTGGTAAGTCTACTATGAATTTCAGCTGATCTTTAGTTTCTACTTTATATCGATCTGTAATTGTACTTAGGTTTGATTTTCAATTTTTGTCTTTTTTTCTACCGATTTCTTGGGTTAGATTTATGTTGTTAGGGTACTTGTAGAACTGTGTTGTTAGGGTTTAAGATGATGGGCGTATTATTCGACTCTAGTGACTGGTTTGGTCGATTATAGGTTACAGAAGAACAAGATATTTATAATTGGGACTTACTAGATTATAGGGTAAATTCTGTTGCTTTGTTTTTATTTAGAAATGGGTTTTCCACCATTTCCAGTAATTTGTTTGTTTTGAACAATAAATTGCTGAACTTTAAAATTTCATCATCAATTTAATAAATCCAGGAGTCTTCTCTAATTGTTGCTTAATTTTTTTGTGGAAGTGATTGTTACTGTAGTTGATGAAGTAATTTTGGCCTATCCCTTACAGCGAAAGCAAGGAAGCAGCTGCTAGCTGCTGGATTTCATTTTCTTAAGCATCAGGGTCGCTACTTACTCGGAACATGTCGTGTTTGGTTGATTTGCCGTTGGAGTAAAGTGAGTAGAGCTTCCTTATCTCTTACAACATTTTAATTTCGTAGTTCTGTTAAGAATGGATTGAAATGCGGGAGATGATTGTTATGAATGGTTTGTGGATATCAAAAATTACATATCAGAAAGTAATCAATAGCTACCTGATAACAAAACTACTTTGCAGGTACAATGCGTGTAATGGTTTTGCATAGTTGAATGAATTTTGAAAGTAAAGAGGCCTTTGTTAAGAGTTCCAATATTTGCTACCCATCATGACAAGTAAGTTGCTTGATGTGATCGTATGAATTTTTGTTATGGCATATGTCTGGACAAGTTCCACATATGTCCAGACTTATGTGTATTAGCCTGTTTAAGCTGTTGTTATGGCATAAATTTTTGCAGACTGAAATGCTAACTGGCACAACACTAACTGATAAACATTGTTGCATTTGGAATCGTCTCCAAATCAGAAAATACATGGAGTTGATCTTGAAGAAGATTGCATAGTTTGGATTGATGAACCAGTACATCCAAATGCAGGTTTACCCTGCTTAACGCAAGAATTTAAAACAGTAGGGGATGCTAAAAACAGTTTGGTAGGATGGCCAAAAGAATGGGTGATCAATCTATCTACTGTAAGTTGCTTTACTCCACAACTTCAACTATATTTTGCTAAAACCTTGTCTATGCATATGTACATCATTAAATTGCCTTTGTGCTGCATACAGAGGAAGCCATTCGAAAATTTTGATCAACAGGATGACAATCCACAAGACACTTGAAAGCTCTGAACAACAACATGATGATTGATGACAATGATGACAACCAGAAGACACTTAAAGCCCTGATCAACAAAATGATGATAGCCAAAAGACACTTGAAAATCCTAAGAAGATTAAGAAGAAGAAGAAGAAAGCTTCAGATATGAATGCCGCGATATTGAAGCCTCCGAAAACGAGCAAGAGAATCAAGACTCTAGCCTAGCTAAAATAAGAGAATAGTTGTGCTTCCGTAGGCATTGAATGTCTAATTTTTTTGAATCATCAGTTGATTTATTGTTTTTTAAACGTTTTTTCATTTATCTGATCAAGACATATGTAGCTTTTTAAAATATGATTAATAAAATAAAAAATTGGATCAATCTTGCATCAATAATTTTTTACGAGTTTATGTTAGGTGGCTGATGGGTCCTTAAAGACTCGATGAAACAAGTAGCGGATACAGCATTCTTGTAGCTGAATATGAAATACAGCCACAATTTAGATGTGAAACGGTGGGGCCAGATGGATAATAGCGGCCACTGTTTAGATGTGAAACTGTAGCCGATGGGCAACTACAGCCATCTTTTACAATTTTTGAGTGTCCAAAAGGAAAACAATGGTCACATTTTACAAATTTTGAGTGTCCAAAAGAAAACAACGGCCACCTTTTTACAATTTTT
>JAJJMA010264058.1:0-11936 GCA_023529015.1 Papaver nudicaule | reverse complement strand
ATATTTGTAGTATTCGTTGACGACAATATTACCCTTACGAGTAACATGCTCGATGTTTTTCCAGTATTTGTTAATGATATTTTTACCCGTTTGTGTAACCTAATCAGTATATATTACCCTGACGAGTAACCTGCTCAATTTTTGCGGTATTCGTTGACGACAAAATTACCCTTACGAGAAACCTGCTCGATATTTTGCGGTATTTCCTTAACGACAATATTGCCCTTACGAGTAACCTGCTCAATATATTACCCTTATGAGTAACCTGCTCGATATTTGCAGTATTCGATGACGACAATATTACCCTTACGAGTAACATGCTTGATATTTTCCAACATTCAATAATGACATTATTACCCTTGTGTGTAACCTACTCAATATATTACACTGACGAGTAACCTGCTCAATTTTTGCGGTATTGTTGACGACAATATTACCCTTTCGAGAAACCTGCTCAATATTTTGTAGTATTTGCTTGACGACGATATTGCCCTTACGAGTAACCTGCTCAATATATTACCCTTATGAGTAACCTGCTCGATATTTGCAGTATTCGATGACGACAATATTACCCGTACGAGTAACATGCTTGATATTTTCCAACATTCAATAATGACAGTATCACCCTTGTGTGTAACCTACTCAATATATTACACTGACGAGTAACCTGCTCAATTTTTGCGGTATTGTTGACGACAATATTATACGAGAAACCTGCTCAATATTTTGCAGTATTTGCTTGACGACGATATTGCCCTTACGAGTAACCTGATTGATATTTTTGGTTAATTGGATATATATATATATATATATATTGCCTAATTAATCAATATAATTGTTAAGTAGGCAGTTTTAAATACAAATAAATACTTTATTCGAGTAGATTTAATGACGGATTAAACTTTACAAGAAAAATTGGTTAATTAGGCAGTTTTAAATACAAATAAATACTTTAGTTAAGTAGAGATTTAATGACGGATTTGGGTTTACAAGACTAATGGGAATATGAGATATTGATTTTTTTCTAGCTATCAATTAGATTGCGATTTCATATTTCCCAAAATATCGATATATTTATAAATTCGATATTTATAAAATCTTTGATCTAAAGATATCCATACGAATTTTTTCGCACAATCGAAGCTCAATAGTGAATCTCATCCATCGATATTTTTGGACATTATTTTTGCTTTTCCAACCTATAGCGCTGATCTTGAGCTAAGCAAAAATCTAAAACACAGATAAAAACCTCTATCTCATTTATATTATGTGAATGTAATTGATGATGCAAACAAATATCTTATCAATAAGATGAGGCACAACCTCTTTCCAGAAGTAAAAAACACCGACTCTAGTAATTTTTAGTTTTTTCTGGGAATAGAAAGAGTTATATATAGGTGGTTGTCTAATGTAGTAAATGTTCTTAAATTTACTGCAGTCCCAATTCAACACCGACTCTTTCTCCCTACTTTTCTATAACCTATAAAGAGCTTATTTTTCACAACTCATCTCTTCATAACAATCAAAGAGAAAATCAGTGATATCACATAAAAAAACTAAGAATGGCTTCTGTGAGAACTTTTGAAGAGTTTCAAGAATACTTAGAAAGACTCTTCATTTTTGAAGATGAAGAACCTGTTGAAGCACTCGAAGAAGGAATAGTTGATGACCCTTCTCCACCCCCTCCAACTAAGACGTGGTATGCTTTTTTCCGCAGTTTCGATGAACTTCGGAAGGAGACTGGCGAAGTCATACCCGACGAGGAGTACGATGAGAAGGCTTTCTATAGAGATCTTACCCCAAAGGTAAGGAGGTTCCGAGTTCTTGATGGTGTCAAGACTGAGATATTTGAGGAAGAACCTTAGCCTATAGGTCTTAAAACCCCAGTCGAGTTCTTCGCATCCATTAAGAAAAGATTAGGGTTTTAAAAGAAGGGGAAAAGATTGGGGTTTCTTCTTTTGGGTTTTCTTATTAGTAGGTCATCTTCTTATTTTTATCAGCATTTCTTTTAGCTGTTTTTGTTGGTTGCAGTTTATGAATATTTTGTTAGTATGGTCTTCAACAAGCCGGGTTATTCAATCACTGTTGATCTAATGTACCGGTTGATCAAAAAATTAAGTTTCGTAGTTTTCAGTTAACTATTTTAGTTTTTAATTTTGACTAAAGATATTATGAAGGTTCCGATTGTGATTTCTATAAAATATTATGTGCTGGTGTGTTTCAAATCAAAAATCAATGCCATGCACCATTACTTGCTTTGGTCAATTCAGTACGCGATGATGATTACAAGGCCTTAACCTAAACATACCAATAGCAATGCAATACCTGGATCTTCTAGCTGCTAAATTTTATAACGTATCTCTCTCTTTGACATTTCTGGATTTTATTTTTTTAAAGGCAGAGTTTGATTTGTTTCAATGGGGAACGAACAATGGTTAAACTGTGACTCTTTTTGCTTGTTTGTTTTTTACAGGGACTTGCGGCCACATAGTGTATATTCCTGTAGTACATTTTTCCTTATCAATATATTCCCGTCAAATTAAAAGATGTTTCATATTTCTAGCCTAAATTTTAGGAATTTATCAAGTAATATTAATACCCAATTTTTCTCATAAATTTGACCAGCCAATATAAACCATTTTTTTTCCGGCTTGTACGGTTACATGGGAAGGGATGTGTCGCGTGGGTGGGGTACTCGAAAGGGCACATTTTATTTTCTTTTCCGAACAGTTACATTTATCTAAACAACCATATATTGCAACGACAAAGTCTATAAATTGAGACATAACCGGCTGGCAAGTATTATGCAGTACACAATCAACATTATATCTTAGTCGCAATATTATCCTACAAAATCTACATTATATCCTGATGGCAATATTATCCTACAACAGTAGCAATGAATAAATTGCATGATGACTGAACTACAAAGATTTTAAACTGTCTTCCAACAGCTGAGAGTATTTTTCAATGCAAATTAGTATGCAAAGGATGGAGGGAAATCCTTGCCGAAAAGAAGACCGGTCTCCTTTTCTCCGTCGCCTCAAGGTACTTTGGGGGAGATGATGTTACACAACTCTTTTTCAGAGAACAAGTACGAGAAGAAGACTACGCCACAATAGCGGTACACGAAAATCACCCGGCGGTTGATGGAAATATGAAATGTTTTTTTTAAACCCACTAGTTGGATCCTGCAACGGTCTTGTGTGTTTTTATATTGCACAAAACTATATGCAAGATCCTATATATATTGTGAATCCAACAACAGGCGAGTACCTTGTTCTTCCAGAAACACAGCTGACACGAAGTAGCTTCCCGTTATATAATGGCAGAGCTTTAGTAGGGGGTTTCAGCTACTGTGAACGAACATGTGAATACAAGGTTCTTAGAATTCATGATAAGGGTAGCGCAGTGAAAATATTCACTCTAGGCGACAAGAGGGGATGGAGGCTCATTGCAATAACTCCGTATAGATTCGATAAAACCGGATTATATGCACATGGATGTCTTTTCTGGTGGGATAAGTTCAACTACCCGTTTAGAAATTTAATATCTTTCGAATTGGATACTGAAAAATTCCAGATACATATATCACCGCCGTTTGAGCAGATCCCTGAGGGGTTATATGTGGCTGATCATCCATCTGTTGGGATGATGTTGTTCGGAAGTAATCTCTGCATTTACTATGAACACGATGATTATGATGATGAAATGATCAGGATCAATTTTTGGATCTTAGTGAAGGATAATAATCATGATGGGGATACTTGGAAATACAAGTTAAGAATTTTCTTGCCAATGGGCGATTTATATCCGACGTTTAGGCCGACAGCCTTTGGAAAAAACAACAACATCCTATTGTGAAACCGTGGAGATTTATCGTGTTACAATACATCCACTGATACATTGGAGGAAATTTGGGGGCCTGTTCCATGGAAAACAGACATTGAAAGTGTTCCTCACATGATGAGCAGTGTGTCATTGAAGGATTTTGGAGGGCAATCTGGGGACCTTAACTATGGATTAATAATACTCTCTAGAGGGAGATTTTTTCAAAATATTATTGTAATATGTTCTTTTGTAGTATTTCTGTTTGTCTAAGGAATGTAATATTTATATTGATATTCATCGATTAATATCAAAAAAAAAAATCTTGAGCAAATATATAAAATCCAAAGCGAGATGATATCTTCTGAACACATATGACCTTGAATATAAAAGTTTGAATCAGCATATGTGTTTGAGTATAAAATCTTCTTATAGACTTTACACCCAACAACCAATTAATCTTTAAACCACCAATATGAACCCTAATCAAATAATCAAGGTGCAAATGTAAGGTAGAAGATACAAGGTGCGATGGATGCGACCTACATCACAAATTTATTACTTTCTTTGTGTTTAGTTACATAAATCTCCATTAGAGAAGAGCTCTAGATCTAGATCTAGATCTAGCTTTTGGGAAGAAGATGAGTAGAGGAGAAGGAGGTGGAGAGAGAAAGTCCAAGAGAAGATCCCTATTTCCTAAGAGATATTTCCTTTATATAGAGGAAATTTACATGATAATTACACAAGTGCCATTATCTTAGCTACCAAGTAAAGAAGGTCTTCGGTGCGCCTCGTCTTCTTTCATGTAGCGAGTGTATGTCGGTTTCTCTTCGAAGGACTTCTTCCTCGGGCTTGATCTTCACTTCGAGGTGGCTTCGGTCTCGAACTGGGTAGCTACTTCGGAGGGATTGGTGGATCGAGGTAGCATCTTCGAATGGTGGTCCATGGTTCTTCTTCGACTCTCTTCACGTTTATGAGGTGTTGTCTTGCTCTTCTTCTAGGATGATGACACGTGGCTCGTCCGAATTATGCCCCCACGGTTTGCTCCTTTGCTAATGGATGTTTCGAAGATTAATCCGTTAGCAAATTCTTCTTGTCATAACTGATGGTATGAGACACGTGGATTTGCGAGATTCCTGGAGTGTGCTGACTTGTGTTGTATCCTTCCATCTTCTTAGCTTCAGTACTTTGACTTGCTTCAGCAAGTTCGAACTTGTAACATATACGTCTTTGTTGAGTTGTCGAGGAAGTATGCTTGATTGAGTTGATTGTTATTCTTTTCTCGAAGGAGATAGATGCCATGGATTGACTTTGGTGCTTGCACAACTGGGCTTCGTCGATGATGAATGGTTACTTCGAGGATCCTTTGATCATTGAGGTGACATTCCTTGGTGTACTTCGATATAGATAGATAATTGCTTCATGTTGTGGCTAGTTCGAAGGGTGGTAATCGAGATGTTGCCGAGGTGTTTCTTTTGTTGTGATATTTCCTTCCTTCGGGACTATCTTTCGAGTGAAATGAGTTCTTGGTTTTCCGCTGTTGTCGAAGGAACTGAGCGGAAGAGTACAAAATGTATTTCGAGTGTGCATACTTGCTCCTACTCTTGCATGGAGTTCCTAGAGGCTTCTTGGGCTGTTTGGTGTCGTTGTTGTTGCTTGGTTGTTGTTTGAAGAAATGAGCTTTGAAAAATTTTCATGCGAGATTCCCTTGTATAGTTGCCCCCCTTTTGCTTTCAAAAATGAAGGAATTGAACTTTTGGGAAGCAAAAGGATTGTTTATACCCGAAGTGTACCATCCACAAAGCGAATTTGTTGTACTAAGAGGTTCTCATCCAATGGCTTTGCCCCTACATTCTTTGTTTTGCTCCGGCTACTGCTTCGGTGTGTTGACTTTTGTGGCTCTCCATTGTGAAATGAAGGATGCCATGCTCCTTTGGTGGACGAAGATTGCTATCACTTTGCCTTGCTCCTTGTATCATTTGATGTTGCGGCCTACGAGTGAGTCTTTAGTGAAGTTCTTGTATGTAAAACCTTCCTCGAGCGTTTTGAGAGCGGAGCCAATTTCACTAGATCTTAGTGCATGCTCCTGCTTGATGCTTTAATGAATACTTCAAAGTAATATCTTTGTAATTTGTTTGTGCCCCTGTCTTGCGTCTTTTTGTATTTCGATTCATTTGCACTTCGAGCCATCCTGCAGAATATTTCGATTCATCTTTTCTTTGATGTGGTGTTTGGCTAGTAACTCATGATCAGGCACGAAGTTACTTTGCAAATTCTAGGCTCCGAAGGCTACTTAGAGTGCAACTTCGGGGTTTACTTCGATGTGGGAGGCAGTAAACCAAGCTAGTGGGGGCGTACGGATCACCCTTCCCAAAGGCTTTGAGCTACTCGCGCTGGTTTCAAGCAAAACACTGGCTATCGAGGCCACAGGTACCCTTTTTGCCTCAGTACAATAGGTGGGTATCGAAGATAACCCATTTGTCCCAAGTAAAGCAGGAAACTTATGGTGGGTAGCTGCTATGTGTCTCGATAATAAAGTAGCACAATGGGGGGTGCCGGTCAAGGCTGGAGCTTAGACATTGTATTGTTCTCCTATCGCGGCCTGGAGTTCGACTCTTCTTTTCTCGCTAGCCCCTTCTCAAGGCTGAGTTTGATTTTTGAAGGAGGTCCCTCGGCTGCGTAACTCGCTTG
Source organism: Papaver nudicaule (assembly GCA_023529015.1). Lineage (NCBI taxonomy): Eukaryota > Viridiplantae > Streptophyta > Magnoliopsida > Ranunculales > Papaveraceae > Papaver > Papaver nudicaule. The sequence goes on along the minus strand of JAJJMA010264058.1, from coordinate 5,417 downwards.
CCATTCCCGTGAATGTAAAAGCTAATTAGCTGCCTCGGGGTTCCACCCACCTCTAAAGGTTGATGTTAATCCCATTTATCGTCCCCTCGACGCCTCAAAAGAGAGGTCCTCATGGTCGTATGGTAGTGGGTTCAAATGCATCTCGGCTTATATTGCTTTGATGCAAAGTACCCACCGCTAACGGGGTGTATTGTGGGTAGAGGACTGTGCCATATAGCTCGTAGGGCCCTTACGGCTATATTACATCAGCTCTGTGCCTGCTATTCGAGGTCTTTTTGTTTTTGGCATCAGGGCCTTGGCGTCATGGACTTTTTAATTTCATTGCATCAAGGCACTAGGAGAGATATGGCGTCATGGCCCATACGTTTTCTTGGCGTCAAAGCCTTAGGAGATGTGCCTAATCAGGTAGGACTTTGCCTCGTTGTTTCATTGGTGTGCCAAGATGATTGTGCCTTTCCAAACTGCATCGAAGTTGTCATTGCTGAAGTTGAGTTTACCCACTGAATCTCTTCTGATTTTTCATCATCGGAGCGGTGTTGGTCGAGCTGGTTCGAAGTACTGGTTCGTCGAGTGGATATCGAAGTAAGTGACTGGAGGGTGAGATCTGATCCATCGAAGTGATTCGAACTGGTCTGAAGTTGGTGTCACGAGGGAGTCCTCGAAGCTATAATCAAGACTACGGTCGAGGATGGCCTCAAACTGTGATCAAGGATGGTCTCGAAGGGTGATCGAGTTGACTGCCTTAGGGTTGTCGTATTTGAACTGGTTATGCTGGCTCCGGGATACATTCGTTAGTAGCTCCGAAACTGACTGAGCTTGGTGAGATACAATGCTTCGATGTGTTGTTTCCACATACACTTTGACCTTCGAGAGGTAGTCTGTCTTTGGCTTGCTTTCTTCATCGAGCTGAGAGCTAGCATTTCTTTTACTATCGATGTTGCTATGTACAGAGGCATCGAGGTTGACTGCTGGTGTTGTATCATCGAAATTCCATTGTAGGTGTTATCAAAATTGCAATTCACTGACGATTTTGTGTTGTCGGCGTTGATTGTAGGCCGAGTTGAGTAAACAGTTAGTCATCGAAGTCAGGTGAGATTGGTCCAAGATTGCTGATGTTGAGGCATCGAAGGTGAGTTATCATAGTAATCGAAGGTCAGTGTCAGGTATCCTCGGAGTGTAGTCTGGTGTCGAGGTTGGATTTCTTCCGAGAGAATATTATATCCGAGATAATATTGTTTTCCGATAACAACGCTGATTCCAGCTATGACTTGCTTCCGAGAATGGGGTGCCCGAGAAGATTGCCTCCGAGAATGGTGTGTCCGAGAAGATGGACTCCGAAGTTATTGTGGCTGATTGACTGCTCAACGAAATGAGTTGGTGTCCCTTGAACTGAATGGATTCTTCAAAGTTAACCGCATATATGACCCAGGCTAACTGATGACTGTGATTTCTCTTTGCTGACATATCTTTGTGGTACGATGGTTGTTCTGTGAGTTTGCTCGAACTGAGTTCTTGCTTTAATACGATATCTGTGTAATGTTTTGAGCTTTCGCATACTGTCTGAGATGGCTGGTACTTGATATGTATTGTGGATACATTCATTGAAGGTGAAGTTGGTGAACTTTGATGCTTTCTTCCTCGACCTGAAGTAGTCCCGTGTTGTTGCGAGGTGTCCTTTTAGCTACTGGGTTTTTACGGCCATGGTACTACAGGAGATATGGCGCATGGCCTGTTTGTTTATATGGCGTGAGAGCCTTAGGAGATGTGCCTAATCAGGTAGAACTTTGCCTCATCGAGGAAGATCTTGAGGTTGGAACGAGATATAGCATGTCGAGCTGTTTGCGATTAGCATAATTCATTTATAACATAATAGTGTGCGAAATTGAAGATTGCATAAAGCTAAGGAGATTCGAATGTGGCATAATGTTACAAGTATGCTTTTTTCATAATGTGAGATGTTGTATCGAGAGGAGACTTAATAAATCTAAGGCATTAAAAATGCTAATTGATGACTCAAAAATTCTTAACTTCATTATCGTTGCATATTGCTCGATGTTGTATAAACATACTCGATACCCCCACTCCTTCGAGGTAGAAAGAGATGGTTCGATCTTTAAATGTAATTATTCGATGCTCCATCCCCTCAAGGTGGGAAGAGATGGTTCAATCTTTTAAACATAATTCTTTGATGCCCCATCCCCCTAAGGTGGGAGAAGATGGTTCGATCATATTTGTTATTGCATTATTTCTCCTAATTCGAAACTATACTCTTTTTCGATATTCAGGCCCCTCGAGGTGGGAGGAAGCGATTCGACCGATTTTATAAAGAAACTAATAATATAAGTAGAACTCTTAATTTAGGATATAATTTTAGTTTGAAACTTCGATAAGTAGAACTTCGATATTGATGCCCCTCGAGGTGGGAGGAGGCGAATCAATCGACTTTTAAAGAATCTAGCATGTTGCGAGGAAGAAATCTATGACTTCATACATTATTTGCTAAGTGACTTGTATAATGGCGTCATGGCCTAACGTACGACTTGCTTGAACGTTATTCTAAGCATGTGAGGTGCATAAACATTCAAAGACTTTTAAAGTAGCAAGAGAAGTGTTTAGAAATTCTCCCCCAAGAAGGTTGTTTAGACTACTAATGCGGGTTTGTGTCCGAAGTTATTCTTTGCTGCCATGTCCGAATTGGTTTTGAGTTTTGTTCTCGCTCCTTGTTCTACTTTGCATCATCCATGGTTGTAGTAGCAAAATGAGTTTGTGTGTGCTTCTCAGACCCTCATTCGTGAGTGTGCAAATGTGACCTTTGTCCACCCTACTCTTTGTTGGTACTATGCTTGAAGTATAATCCCCATAATTGCCTTTGAATTATTTTTGTATTTCTGCTTTGTGGTTTTCGTCGGTATGCCGAGATAATGGTATGTACCTGTAACTTATTGAAGGAGTGAATATAGAGTTTCCCAAGCTTTAAAATAGATTATTACTTATTAAGGTGAGTATTAAAGAATCCGAGCTTTATGATGATAAGATGATTAAATATACTGTACGCAACTTCCTTTACTTGCTTAGCAGGACATTTGAAAATGATACCAAAGCTTAGAAAAAGACAAAGTAAGATGCCACATACCCAAATTTCCTAATATTGTAATATTTAATATTATTTTACTAATAAAGATCAAAGTCTAGCTATCTTCGTGATTATTTATATCGAAGCTTGAACTAAAACTATGACACATTTTAAACTTCTGTTTTCCGGGGTGGGAGAAAGATCTTGGGTGAGCGAAGATATAATCATGCTAACTTTTCCTTTACCCCAGCATCTTGTTTGATATTTATCAACTTTGTTACTAGAGTTCTGTATACAAATCTAACTTTCTTGACGTTTATGCAAAATGATGTGGAAGTTTCAGTTATAAAGCCTAGCTCGAATATGAAGTGCTTGTTTGTAGTTGAATCCCGTCAAAATGAACATGCGAAAGAAAAAAAAAATCATTTTTTAGTGACGGAAACAGTATAGAGTTAGGATTCTTCCTTATAACTTTTTACCATCGAAGTAGTAGTGTTGATCGACTATCCCTACGAGTTGACTTGTTTGAAGTATGGAATTTTTGAGAGAAAAGGTCTGTCCCATTGAAGTGACCTGAACTAATTTGAAGTTGGTGTCTCGGGGAACTGTTGGTGATCAAAGTCGATGACCAAGGCAGCTGATCGAAGTTGATAATCAAAGGATGGTGATCGAAAGCGGTCTCGAGGTGTGATAGAGATCCGAGAGAAGATCAAGTTGACCGTGATATCTTCCTTCAGACTGGTTTTGATAACACTGATCCTTGAAAGGTAACCTGACTGTAGCATGTACTCTGATGAAGGCTGTTGTTCAATGTTTTTTCATATAGATCGGCTTGTTATTCAACACTGCAGTGAAATCGTTGAGTTGATTTTATGCACCATTGAAGTAGTCTTGATCGAAGTGGTAATATCTGTTCGAGATATGGTCTGCCGAGTTAACACCGAGAGGATTTGTCCCTTCGAAGTTGTATGATATGGTCCGAGGGAATTGTTGGAGATCGAGGTATGGTATCGAAGTAAGGTTATCCGAAGTTGGGCTGTCGCAGTTGGTGATCGATGTTGTCAGTTATCGAGGTTGAGTGGACAGTCTTCGAAGGTGAGTTAAGTAGGAATAGTCATCGAAGGTAGTTGGGTTGGCTGCTTCGAGATGAGTTATCAGTCTTCCTCGTAATGGCACTGTTATTCATTGACCCTCGAGTTGCATTCTTCGGAGTTGAACCATCGTGCTTCGAGACTGTTGTTTCTAAGCCATCGAAGAGGTCATCGAGATCAAGTCTGCTCCGAGAATAAGCCATCGAAGATATCATCAAGATTGTGTATGTCAGACAAGGCTGCTCCGAGAAAGAAGCATCAGATTTTAGGTTTACTTCGAAGCGACGATGCGAATTAAACTGCTCCGAGGTTGCTGATTTAGCTCTGATGTGATCCAAAGTTTGTCGCCCGAGTGAATAGACTATCGATGTTAGTTATTGTTGCTGGGTATGTCCGAGTTAAGTTTTCATGTCCGAGTTATTTTTCTTCGCAGTTGATTCTACCATATTTTCTGCTACTGTACGAGTTCTGTTTTCTCCTTCATATTCAGGTACATGTGCTTCTTCCCTTACCATCATCGACCCCAATCAGATAAGACTCCAATCACGTATTACTGCCCTATCACGACGATTAGGGTTAATCAGAAAATTATTCTATTATGTTTCCAATTTTTATCATTATAATGTTAACAGACAAATGTGAAATCAGTCGAAAATTCCTACAGTTGATATTTTACTTAAAGAACTCAAATGGGTTTGCTGGACTCTACTCATAGATATCAAATCTGCAATTAAAACACCTTCCATTGAAAATTTTGATTTTAGATTTTGAAATCAAGTTATATATAGGAGAACAAAACTTTCCAGACCTAGACGCTTGTAAATTTCCAGATCTAAATACTTAATATCAAAGCAAAAGAGAGTAAGAAGGATTCTCCTGATTTTTGGACGAAGATTCCTTTATTTTCATTTTTATTGAAGGTTTTCAAATATGTTGCTGCTTTCTTCTCCTGGTCCTATCTTGAAACAAATTTATCGTCTAAAATTCCCATATGTTACGAGAATGCCCCTGAGTACTTGAAAACCACTGGATCTGTTCCCAATCTCGACGGATATATAACTGAAATCGTCGGATCTGCCGCTGATTTTGGCGGATTTGCTGCCGGAACTAGTAGATCTTCATTTGTGGACCTCCAAATCACAGGCAAACCGAAGTTATTTTAATCATCCCTATTTCTAGCGCCAAACTGTTTGAGTATAAAATCTGCTTATAGACTTTACACCCAACAACCAATTAATCTTTAAACCACCAAT
>JAJJMA010264032.1:0-10417 GCA_023529015.1 Papaver nudicaule | reverse complement strand
GATTCTCTGAACGTGGTGCTGTCAGAGACTGTTAGGTTTTGTATGGAATCCAAGGCACTTGAGGGTGTACCTGTTGACTTTAGAGTTCCGTCCTTCGCCGTACCACTTTGTTGTGCTTGGTACGACTTCTTGCTAACTAACGAGAAGGCTCGCTGATTCTGGAGCGGTCAGGAGTCTTCCATGCGGTGAAGGCAACTAGGAACTTGAGAATGTATAAGGATTCTTGCTCCATTGTTACTTTCCTCCTTCGTTGGTGTAGGGCAACAAAGACTAGTTGGGGCGAGTTCACGATCTCCCTAGAGTCGATGGCTGCTTTATATAATCTTCCAATGTTAGGGAATCTCCCAGATAGATGTTCTTCGGCTCAAGGCGCGATGATCGAGGTTTTGAACAGGAAGATCCAAGAATTGCAGGTACCCAAAGCTTATTCAAACGAGAATTATATTAAGTGGACCGACCACTGGTATGTGGGTGGCACAAGTCCCAATGGGGGAACTCCCGAGAGAGTTCTATGTATTGTCGTGTTCCTAGTACTCTGGTTGTCCAGGGATATTTTCGTTGATGCTCCTCGTGGTACCTTGAAACCTCATGTCGTTCCCCTTGCTGTTCTCCTGGCTCATGATCAGAGTTTGCTTATCGGCAGCTTGTTTCTCGGTTCTCAGTATACTCAGTTCGATGCTTTCGTCCGGGATATGCCGGTGCCCGGTGTCAGTAATGTCAGTACTTACGCAAACCCTCGTTTATCCAGGCGATCTTGTGGGAGCATTTTATACCTCATAGACCCAGAAAAGGGGCTTCTCTGAATAACACATTGAAGGGGTGTTCTCGAATCCTGCAGTGGAATAACAAGTTGCTCATTCCCTCTCCGGAGTTGAGGGATTTGCTAGATGATGAGAGGAATGTCGACTTCCACCCGTGGTATACTAACTCTTCCTCTGATATCATGCAACCCATAACTTTCACGGAAGATCCTGGTGTTGAGTTACGATCAGGACCCCGAGAGTCGAGTGGCCTTACTGTTTGGCAAGCCATCTTTGTCAACAGCAGCACTCCTGGTTACATTATCTTCGCGGAGAAGAGGTGGTATAATTCCTTACAATATTGATAGGGCGGCGAGAGTGATGGGTTTCGATCAAGATGTGCCGAAGAAGTTGCCCTTTGTGCCTTACGTGACTGAATTGCGGTCTTCGCTCGACGTATCACTTCACCTTGGTCGTCGCTATCCCTTTATCTTTCGTCACCGACCAACGAGGATGACTCTCGAGTATCATGAGTTTTGGAATGGTACTCTCAAAGTCCGGTGGTTTTGTCAACGAGGTAAGTCAGGGTACTCTTGCCACTCCCGCTCAGGTATGGTGATCCGACAGTAATTTCCTCTTGGTTATAAGATGTCTTTTTCTTTGCCCTTCATTCTTCTTCTGCAGGCGTGTTCTACCCCTAGTCCCCAGTCGGACGATATGGCTTCAGTTCGAGATACCAGGAGGAGTCGACCTCGGATGAGGATCCCCAGGGGATACGTGCCAGAATATGTGGACATTGATGTAACGGTAGTGAATCTTCTATCGAGGCTGCCTCGTTCCCCTATTAATGTTTAGTCAAGTCTTCATTCTCGTGTTGCCTTCTTGCAGACGGATCATCTAGGAGATAAGGAGCCAGTGGGGTCATCGACTGTTGGTGACAAGGAGCGAGAGGTAGCTGAGACGTTCAATGCTTCATCACCTCTTCGTGAGGAGCCGCGTCCTGTCGCGGTAAGGGATTCGTGCTCTCTATGTCTTTGGCTATTTCTTCCTTATTTCTAGACCAGTGGTAACCCACGCCCTCCTTTTGAATCCTCCATTTTTAGTCTGCGAAGGAGTTCAGAGAGTTTGTGCGCGACGAGATGCTGGTGACTAATGGCGTAGCTTCTCCTGCTACCGTAGGCGTGTCCACGGGCAAAGGTGACGAGGAAGAAGTCGTCGAGAACGGCAACACTGAGGAGATTGCGGGCTCCGACTCCGAGGATGCTACTGATGCTGAGATTGGGGCCAGGGAGGCTAGACTGAACGCGCTTTACCCGGGTCGAGGTGTTGCTTTTCCCCTCCTGAGTAGAGTCAGGTCCTACCAGGTGGCCATAGGCGGTTTCATTGTTTCCCGAGAGTATGAGGACATGTACACACGTATCTGGAGAGAGTTCGGGCACATTGCAAGGGAGGACGCGAACCGTGCCATGGCGGAAGGGTTCGTCGGAGTTCTGTTAGAGCGGATTGCTGAGATGCAGGAAAACTCCATGCATGGGGTCGAACCAGGGATGCTGCAGGATTTGGAGGATGCCATAGCGGCTGCTGAGTCTGAGTCCTACAATGTGACTTGGCTCCGGGAGAGGTTCGAGAAGTGGAAAAATGCGAAGGTTGGGGCTAAGGGGGTTACAAAAGACGTCCTCGCAGCGAAAGAAAATGAGGTTGCTGAACTGAAAGCTAGGTTTGTGAAGGAACGGGATGTTCTTTCCAATATGAGGGATTTTTATGAAGAGGCGAAGGCTATCGTGTTATCTGGTCTTTTCTGATTGTTTTGGTTTCGTTTCTTGACTCATAGTTTGGGAATTTCTTTATTACTATTTATTCGAAAGACGATGATAGAACGAGTCTCATGTCTCGACTATGTACAATGGTTATATGTTTTTTTTATAACTAAGGTTTAATTGGGATATGCTTCAATCCGCTTTTCTTTGATTGTTATCGCATCCTTGCTACTGTCTTTGAACGAGGTGATTTTGTAGTATCCGCTCAGCGTGGATTTAATAACCACGTAAGGTCCTTCAGGCTCCCCCTCCTTGTCTGTTATTCTTCATCACCAATCATCCTACTTCGTAGCCTCCGTCGTTGGTTACCGGGGTTCTAAGGCGGTGAAGCTTCCGGTATAACGGTGATTTTCGAGGACGGCTGGTAAACCTGTTTTCGTTGGTTTTCTTGTCCCCTATTTCTAATTGGCTAAACAAGATATTAAGGGTTTCATGGCCAGGGGAAGAGGTCGTCCATCTTCTAAAATATTGAGTAGGGTTCATGATCCACTCATACCTGGGGACGAGCATTTTGTCCATCTTTTGCGGGGCTTTCGTCTTTGGTTCCTGTCCGGGGCTAGGTGAGACCCTCTCTCCTCGTGCAAGGATACTGTCGCTGCGTGGAGATCCTCTGGTTCAGCTGGTGTTCCTCGTGGGGTTGCAGTCTTGTTAAGTAAGTTCTGGTTGTCTCGGCCAAGAGTGGCCGAGGATCATGTCGTGCTCTAAATCTCGTGGGACTACATAGAGCTCGGCCTCCGTCTGTACTCCATTTACTTCGATATGGAGAGTTATTCATCCACGGGTTATCACCGTCCTTCCTTCGGGGTCCTCCAACGTTTCCGGGGAATCAGTGACATCGTGTGGTGAGCCTCCCGAGGTTTCTAGTGTCGTTGTAGAGATGCCATTGATCTTCCGTTCTGGGTCCAATAATGTGTTGGGGAATCCGAAACCGCGTATATATGCAGTCGTGAGTATTCCCCAACCTTGCCTAGCTAGTAGTCCCCAGTCGTATCTTATTGGAGACTTGTCTGGGGTTGACGAGCGTGGGTCTTCTTCCTCTCCAAATGGCATCCGTCTTCCTGACACCACGTGGTTGAGCACTGTAAACATATCCCGTCGTTGTGACTTCGAGAAGCACAAGATTTCGCATAGCTGGTGCATCAAATTCTCTATTCTCTGGTTCACAGGTTCTCTGTGGTCCGTGAGAGTTTGGATGTGTGGAGGCTTTGGGTACCACATATAAGATCGTGCATTGGCCTTGACAACGTGTTCTTCGAGGATTCGCCTGAAACTGTTACACTAGATCGTGGCGTGGCTGATTCTCCTGTGATAATAACAATAATGAGGGTGCTTCATTTCTTCAGCAGTGGGAGGCCTTAATGCTCTGGGTAGTTCCACGAGTCTGTCCCGGACTAAAGATTCTAGCAGTTGTTCCATCTCCGTCGCCGTGAGGTCGTTTGGTAGATCAATTCCTTCTTGTTGTTGTTGCAAGTTCCCTTCCGGTATCGCGCTTCGCGTCGTTGGGTCTTGTTCTTGGTACTCAGCGAGGTATTCTCCCGCTTTTCTCTTCCTGTCGTTGTGAGAGCCTCTATTGTTTTCTTCAGTGAGCTCTCCATGCTTTAGTAGTTGAGTTCTCTCCCTTAGCGTGGGTATTATAGAGGTGGATCTTGCTGCTGCCTCCTGGAGTTCGGCGAGAGTCTGGAACTGAAGATCTTCTAAGAGAGCACGGTAGATAGGAGTCATGGTACAAGTGCAAATTTCCACTAGTTGCCGCTCCGTTACGTCTGGGGCGCAGCAACCGAGGGCTTGCCCTTTGAACCTTTTTACGTATTCATCGGGGCATTCTCCAGATCTTTGGTGCATTTTTCTTAAATCAGAGAGAGTTACCTTCCCGAAAAGAAATTCTTTGAAGAAGGCGTCCATCAATCCATTCCAGGTGCTCGTGGTTCTTGGTGAGAGATGAGCGTACCATTGGTAAGCCCCTCCGATAAGAGACTTCGGGAATTCGTTAAGCCTCAAGGTATGACTGTATCCGTATTCCCCAGAGATTCCAGGAAACGTGAGACGTGTTCTCGTGCATGACCGGTTCCATCGTACCTGGGGAAGTAAGAGGTGGTGTAGGCTCGAGGGGCTTCTCGGGCTGGTTAGTCGGCCATAGGCGATTCGTCCCTGGTTCGTGTGATGGTTCTTTCAAGCGAAGCGGGTGCAGTGGTGACGGACCTGTTCGCAGCTTCATGGAGTTTAGAAAAGGTCTGGAAGCGGAGGTTCTTCAAGAGGGCTCGGTATACAGGAATCATTCCGTTGATGCAAAGCTCCACCAACTGCTGCTCCGTTATTGGGGTGTTGGGTATAGCCGAGATGATAGGTGTTGAAGGGGAAGTTTCTTGGGTAATAGGTGCGTTGGTAGGTGCTGCGTTGGAGGCTATAGCACCGTCAGTTGAAGAGTTGGGGTTTTTGGCATCTGATCCCGACCTAAGTTCAACCATCTTTGATCAAGTTTCTCTGGAACCGAGAGAAAGATCTCCCACTGTGGTCGCCAACTGTTTTTACCTGCAAAAACAATGTACCGTCTCTGGGTACTTTCGTAGTACTCTGAGATCAAAGTCGAACAAGACAAGCCTAAACCAAGAAAATGGCCGTTCCCGTCTTGCTTCGGTCACATAGAGGATAGAGATTGGTCTAGGGAGGGAAACAACGAAGAAACTTGAGATCAGGTTGAGGATGTGTTTTGGGTGTAAGAGTTCAAGATCTCCGTCGTGAAGCCGACTAGAAATCTCCAAGGCTAGAAACGTGTTTCGATTCTCAGGTGTTTTCTCTGAGGCTCTGGTTGTTTCTGTGTGTGTTCTAGGTGTTCTGAACGTTCTTCCTTGGAAGATAGAGGAAGCCTCTATTTATAACGAAAACTCTTAGTGTAGAGCTGAGAGAAAGTAGAGAGAAAGTAGAGATGTGAGAGACAGAGAGAGAAATCGAGAGAGAGAGAGAGAGAGAGAGAGAAATCGAGAGAGATGTGAGAGAGAGACAGAGAGATCCGACGGTGGTGGGTGCCCCCCTATAGATCTGAGGGTGGTGGTGGTGCCACGTCACGCTCTACAAAATCTCTAATTCTCTCAGCTCTACACCTAGGGGATGAACTCACCCTGATCTCTCGACAGAGAAGGTGGAAGTCGTAGAAGAGTGGAGGACATGGATTGGTTTCCGTAACTGCTTGAGTTGTGTAGAACATGTCCACTCGCGCCATCTTCTCGTAACTGTCCACTATCTCTATCAGTTTCTTTCAACTGTCGTAGACCGCCAGACCAATACCCCTAAAGTTATCCCCCGGTGTGATGTTTTGATGTCTCGAGTGAGTGATACGCGGATATTGCGTAGTTGAGTTAAGTAGAGTAGAGTCGTATGACTAATTGTCGTGACCAACATGAGTGTAGTGCCTCCGGGACACAAGTATAGGAGTGGCCTTGGCTGTTGGTCAAGGCCATAAGTGTTTGAATGCGCTTTGGCACTAGTTATGGTGGCGTCATGGCTCTTGGCGCCACAGCCCTGGCCTTTGGCCAAGGCCAACCTGTTGTGGCGCCATGGACTATGGCTCAACGGCCTTGGCTTTTGTCCAAGGCCAATTTTGGACGCGCTTTGGCGTTAGTCGCGTTATGGTGGCGCCAGGGCTTATGGCGCCACGGCCTTGGCTTCTGGCCAAGGTCCATTTGTTTTGGCGCCATGGGTCATGGCGCCACGGCCTTGGCCTCTGGCCAAGGCCAGCCTGTTTGCGGCTATATTTCTCTTTACGGCCCTGGCCTTTGGCCAAGGCTAAGTAGGTTTGTGGTGGCTTACGCCATGGCCTTGGCCTCCTGGCCAGGGCTGATTACTTGCGAATCCATGGTGTCTTATGGTTTGTGGTGCCATGCTATGTGGCGTTATGGCTTTGGCATCTGGCCCAGTTCGACTTTGGGGCAACCTGTGCCTTGGTCGTGGTGTGAGTACTTATGCTACAACACACTTGAAGTCATGGCGTGTTCATCCATGGTATGCTAGACCATCCTGAACTTGGGATTAGGTCTGCTTAAGCCTTCTTATGCCGTTGTATTCCTCTCAGAGAGATCTAGACCGACCTGGAGCTTCAAGATTTCTGAGGTTTGCATCAAGACTCGTATGTTGAGTCGTATTAAGAGGAAATCCATGAGGATACGTCTCTGTTGATTCTTCACCGTGTACCATTAAGCGACCTGGCTCTGAGAAGATCAATGGGTTTAATATGCTAGTGAGATTATTAGTACTGTTCCATGATATTACTCTCCCCACCGGAGTTATAAGAGAGAGCTCATAGAGAGTTTGTTCAGCTCATGGTGGGTTGCACTTTGAGCTATAGAGATGAGCATGAATAGGCGATTGCCTTTAATAAGACATGGTTTCGAGAGTGTTTTGACAATCTTGTCCCTCTCTCATTTTTTCACCATCTACAGTTGTATTTCGGTACCCCTCATTTTTCAGTTGGTATCAGAGCAGGTGAACACATTAAAGACGTAACTGTCTGTGTTTATCTAGGATTGTGAGTTATGGATGTTAGTACTAATTCTACACCAGAAAACACCACTCCATTACACTCATATACAACTGGTTCAAATCCAGCTTGTGAAGAACAACCAAATCAGGTTGTCAGTATGAGTGATAATCCTTACCCTTTCAATTTGACAGATGACTTTGACTCAGAAATTGAAAGGGGTGCAGCTAAGGAAAGTAGTGAGCTCATTAAGTTCATAAAATTTCAGTCTTCTGAAATCTCACGACTAAAAGCCAGGGTTAAATCCCTATTGGATAAAGTCAATGAACAAGAATCTATGGTTATATGTCCCTAACCACTGAGATCACACTACTAAAGGAGAAAAGTCATACAGGTGACTCTGTACTGAAAGGTGTTAATCCCCCAAGCCCCACCAGTTCAGAATCTGAACAATCTGAACTTATGATTGCTCATACAAAGATTGAAGAGTTACCGGGAGAAATTGATCGGCTCAAATCAATATCAGAAAAACCCGAAGACAATCAATCAGAAACAGGAACTCGTCGTGGCAAAACTGTTGGAACGAAGGTGATATCTTCAAACACCTCTGACAAGGTGACCAATTCCCCTCATCATTCTGATGATAAGTGTACCCACAAAAAGAGTTCTACTGAAGGGAAACATGAGAAGTCATGTAGTTTCTTTAAAAAGAAAGGACACTTTCAGTCTGAATGCAATAGCCAAAAGAGGATACAACGAGTTTCTCAACTCCAGCACACTCTAAACCATGTGTTAAAAAGTGTGTCTGAACTCTCAAAATCTTACCCAGGGACAAGGGATGAGATAAAGAAAGGGTCCTCACCTATGAGCGGAAATCATAGTAGAGCTATTTCATACTCTAAAAGAAAACCTCAGAGACAGGAGAACATGATGCATGTTTCAACCATGACCACTAAAAAGTGGACTCCGAAGAGAGGGAATTCTAAGAGCAATCAACCTCGAACTTCCAAAGAGATAATACGCCTGAATAATCTGGATAAGATGTTATCAGGGTACACTAAGCTGAATGAAGATCTTGAAAAACAGGTTCAGGAAGCTAAGAAATCATCTAGAAGTGAGTCAGATACTGAGTCGTATCCTAATGACAATACCTTCTATGACAGCTTTAGAAGAGGAAGAAGATCGAGGAGGTCTAGACGAAGGTCCAGACCAGGTGAGTATAACAATACTCACCCCAACACTCAAACCTGAGTGTTTAAAACTATTTCCTTGTCTTAGTACTGAGAGATAAGGAAATATGAATACAGGGAAAGAAACCCTGACTATGGTGATCAGTACCACTCAGAATAGGCACCTGAGTGAACAAACACGGTTATGTCAAAAACCATGTTGTGAGAAAAGTACGAAGACACTTGTCCAGGATGACGCGTTCAAAAACGTGTCGCATACGGTTCCCGAACCGTCATAAGTGTTTTTTCTGTACGAAAAACTCTACTACGCAGACACAGTGTTTCTCTGCGAAAAAGAATCATTCAAATCTCAGAATAGATTACTTCATTGTTATCTAAAACACAAACACAAACCCAAGGGACTCTGGGAGTGCAAAATTGTGTGAGATATTTGAGTCAATCCCTTCTTGGTATTCCTATATAAATACCACAATACTTGAGGAATAATTATTCAAGTATTTTCTCTGATATTCTACCTCTAAAAATTGAGAAGTTTAGCTATGCCTAAGGCGCTGAAGACATAGAAAGGGAAGAAGAGATTCTGGAAGAAAGAGAAGAGGTTATGGCTTTTCATACTCATCGTCTTGGGGTTTACTCCTTTGATGCCTATGAATATGAAAAACTGGATCAAAAGGTTCAGATTTCATCTGCCATCGTCTATCGCTTCTTCATAGATAATGAAGCCATGAAAAATAACACCATGGCTACTACAAGAAAGAACGCATTGCTTATGTCCCAGTTGGAAGCTGTACAGGATGAGCTTGCTCTCTTGAAAAGACGGATCAAGAAACTTGCTGACATTTACCCCAAAAGACCCAGGAGAGGGAACTTCAATGAAATAGAGTGTTGTGAGATGTCTCAGCAAACCCAGAACTAACTAAGACAGAGTTTCAGTAATTCTCTATTAAGCAACTTAAATCACATAGTAAATCTTAAAATTGCAGCCTTATAACATTAAGCTGAGAGGTAAGAACCAAATAGGTTTCTAGGAAAAGCTCCCCATTTTTCATGTTTGATCATGCATATACTTCTCAGACTTTTTACTTTTAGACACGAAACAAGTTTACCAATGTAAGCATCACATTTTCCATCGAATATTACTATAAGCAAACAACATATTGTGCAATTAACATAGCTTAATAACATGCTACAAGAGCCATTGATAGTTATTATAACATCACTAGTTTTGTGCCCGTGCTACGCACCGGCCCTTTTTTCAGTTTGCCTGTTAATTATCATCCTTTTTTCTTAATCTTTTTCATATTTTTTCCCACCGCGCCCATAAAACTTATCATACACTCATGTATCTCTTGTACCTCCGACGACATTGTATATTGTTGTGCCTCCCACACCTGTCTTTAATTAAGCCACCTATATATGATTTTTTACCTTCAAATGGCTCATACTTCCGTAACCAAGGCACCATTATATAATTATTTATCTACGCTCAAATGGCTCATACTTCCGTAACCAAGCCACCATTATATAATTATTTATCTCATGTACCTCCGGCCATTAACTGAATTTTCAGCTCTGAACCCCTTGAATATCAATGCTTTGAACTACTTTAGAAAAAAATTTGAGTTAGCTTGTTACATTTATATGCTTTCCAAGTACCACCAATATGAGATATGACACCTCTCTTAATTCAAATAATAATGCCATCTATGGGAGTCGAACCCACAACTACATGGTTCACAACCATGTGCTCTTCCATTTGAGCTAAGACAGCAAGTACATAGATTAGATGAGTGAACGATATTGTAATATGCTAACATACTATCCAAAGAGTGATGTAGAAAAAGAATAACACAGTTGTAAAAATGATCAAAGGCATTTTAAGGAAAGAAACACACAGCATAATTACGTAGTCATCTATTTCTTATGTTTTGATAAACTCCTACTTTACCAATCACAGTTCAGAATCAGAATGAATCAAGATTCAATTTTTTCATGGACAATTACTGTACCTATTGAACCTTACCAATTTTATCAATGTGTTGCTTGCAATCATGTCCTTCTCTAAAACATTGTCTTTCTCTTTAACCCTCGAATTTTTCCCTTCACATGGATCTTTTTTGTTCAAGAATTCTGGCTTCAACCCTTGCAAAAACTAGCTTCTTAATCAGTTCCCTGCAAAAAGTTGCTTGATATTACTGA